>QOCX01000308.1:176950-234880 GCA_005959815.1 Sarcophaga bullata | reverse complement strand
CAATTTTCACAATACCATATGACTTTATGTGGAACTATTTCGTTGATTATATAAAAAGGCTTTGGAGACATCCTTCGAGTATGATGTGGTATTCCTAGACCTAGTATATGCCCTAAAATTAGCTCCTAAGCAAGGTACCTTCTTGAGATGGATACTGTTAAACCTCTAACAGTGCTCTGTTAAGGGCAAATTTTGCTCTGTTAAGAGAAAATTTTGCTCTGTTAACGCTAAATGTGGCGCTGCTAAAATTTGTGGATTGCGTCTTGGATTTTCAAATTCGAATTTATCTTCACACACATTAAACAAACTGGGTGAGCAAAAGAACACAAGACAACAAAGATTTTTTTTGCATTGTCATTAATAAGTGTGAGAGAAATTTCTCAAAAAAAAAAATCGATCTGTCATTCGAAGTCGACTTTAAACTGTATGTGCTACCCCATTCATGTATAAAAGTTAACACATACATAGTAAGTGGTTTTGGAAGCTAGGTCGTTATCCTGACTAAAAGGTTGTAATGACCAATTATGTACGTATGTATGTATGTATGTCTGTATTAGAGACAAAAAGGTAATTGAAGACTTTCCATCAAACAGACAGCACACTTATCTTTACGAGTCTTAAGCTAAGTTCTCCTGCCCGACAAGACTCAGGCTTAAATTTCAGTGTTTCTATTGGGGTATTTCAAATAGAGTGTACCGATCTATCGTGTAATGTAGCCTCTGTGAATGCTAGGCACGGTACATTCACAAATAATTTCTGTAGTCCTGTGTAACATAAAGTGATAATGAAAATAAAAGTTAAATTTTTTTATTGTTTTTGTTTTTTAGGTTTGATTGTTAAACGTTTTGTTTCTCAAGATTTTTTAATTTTTTTTTTGTTTTCTTTTTAAATTCCTTTCAAAAGAAAATGAAAGTTTTTTTCGGTGATACAAACGAAAAGATGTGATTTCAAGAAACAGGAATTTTATGGCAGGCAGGCAGGTTTTTTTTAAATAAAATTTTCGGTATTTTTATTACAAGAAAAAAAATCGTTTTTCTTGATTATAGATTGTAAGCAAAAGATATCGTATTTTTTCTTCTTCTTTTACGGTAAAAAGGTTAATGAAACACACACTGCTGGGCCTCAATGGTTTGTGGAGTACATATAATCAGAAAAATGGTTCCAGGCAAACAAAAAAAAAAAAAAAAAAAAAAATCTACTTGGGCGGCTTTTCTTCTGATTTTAGAAATTGTTTTTTTTTTTTTTTTTTTTTTTTTTTTTTTTTTTTTTATTATTAATAAACCACACTTGAAAGTAAAAGTTTAACGAAAATGTCAGAATGATTAACACGATTTCTCTGCAATATAACAGCAATCGTACATAATAATAAATAACGTAGAAGAGGAATTGATTTTAAAGTGAAACAAAAATTAATTTTTTTGTTTTTTTTTTTTTTTTTTTTTGGTTTGGTTTGGTTTTTTGATAAAAAAAATTGAAGTATTTGAGCTACATTTGCTAAGCAATGTTAAAACAAAGCCAGAGAGAGCTGGAGAGAGAGAGAAAGAGAGAGAACGATAGATGACTTGCTTCAAATTTCGAAAAAGGTGTTGAAAAGTACCAATGTTTTCTGCAAACGTGGGCCGCTCTCTTATCAAGTGCTAAAATCATCATGATGATCATCATCATTTCCTTTGGTTAAACTGCATCTAACGTCTGCCATACACACAAACAACTTGAGAGTAAATGACTGAGCGAGTCTATAAGTCTAGTCTGCAATAAATCATATTTTTTGGTGGGTTTTTGAAAAAAAAAATCAAAAAAAAAAAAGTAATTTTTGATTACAAATCAATACATTTTGTCATCAGACATCAGGCTTAAGAAATTGTCAACTTCATTCATAACTTGATTTTTATGAAATTTTTCTTTTTCGTTTTTCATTGGCAACGTATGTACGTACGTACATATATTGTCGTAAATCATTTAATTTTTGCTTTTACGAGTATTTCAATTTCCCAGACATTCACAAATCATTACAACTGTCAGTTTGTCTGTCATAAGTTGGTCAAAACGTTTTGTTGTCTTTAATTTCAAGTGATTTTTCATTAAATTGTAATGCGAAATTAAAAGATTAACAAAAATTATAAAACGATAACAACACACAACACATACACATACACATAGACCATTGCCGGTAGTATTAAGTAAAGGCTGTACACGAAGAAAAATTTTTTTATGTCACTAATAAGTTGTAAATAAATGCCACAGTGTATTAGACAAGAACTCAAACTCCAACTCAGATATCTCGATCAAAACGAAAATATGAAAAAATATTGTCTCGGCGGCTTCCTCTCAGCGATCTTGTGGCAAATACTCTGAGAGTAAACTAAATTTCATGAAATATTTGTCAAAAATATGTCATTCGTCGTTGAATTTCAACTGTAGATTTCGCCATTCATGAGTAAAATTAACACACATAACATGGGTGATGTGAGCCACTAGGTTGTTGTCCTGACTAAAGAGTCCTAATTATCAATTCTGTAAACTTTCGGTGTTTAGCATTATTGTTGGTGTAGTTATGAGCAGGAAAATCACCAGCTTACTCAAAATATTGGCCATCGTTTTATGTAGTCCTGCTTCAGAAGAACTGTTAATTTTACTTTTAATCCTGTTTAGAATTGAAAGGTTTTGTGGTGAGAATTTTCTGCAGTGAGAAAAAAATATTATGGGCGAACTACCCACCCTTTTCTAAGTAGGTTTTCATCATGCTTACAATAAAATGTATGACTGCGACTATTTGTTTATTATGGAAACGCAACGGCAAAAAAAAATTGTCGATAACAGACTATTACAGTATCAAAGCCCCAAACCTACTGTCTTACTTTTTTGGGCATTACAATCCTTTATCCAGGGTTACGTTTAGCTTCTTACACCACCCAAGTTCAGTGCTCTAATTTTATCGATGAGCTGCAGAATCTACAGTTTAATTTTGACTCCGATTCTCAATTTTACTCTCAGAGTTTTTTGTTCAAACTGTTAAGAAGAAGAAGAAGAGCAAAAGTACAGAGTTGCAATTTGCCTAGTAATCGACTACTACCACACAGCAAACAGCTTTCGAATCTTTAACTTGATAACGAAATGACTTTCATGGGAAAATAAGTTGGCAAGGCTTTCTATTGTAACTCTTGCTTGGATGCAAACATATGGAGGAGTTATGGATAATTTAATTCATAACGGAAAACCAAAAGTAGACAGGCAGTACCGCGATTTGTAGCCCTGCTTTTGAATATGAGATTGATTACAGGCTAATTTCGTCCAATCTTTCTGTATGAGGTATTTTATAGTACGTGGAATTAGCTCTTTTAACTGAGGTTATTGGTTTTACTTGCGAAAAAGTGGCATTTGCAGTGGCATATTCTGTCAGTTTCATCATTTAGTGAATTGCCTGATTTGAAACACATGGGTAGTTGTAAATCGTTTCCAAAATTTATCGGATATTTATCCCACTCCCTCGTATAGATAACTAATCACTGAATGATTTCGCAGAGCCTACGCTTCTTTCTCATTCACATAAATACTGCGAAAATAAGACTTATTTTTGAGAAATTTTCATGCTCAGCTATTCGCTGTGGTCTGCTGATCTTAAGATCGTAGTTTGTTTGCAGTAGTAGGCTCTCAAAATAGTGCAAGAGATTATCTTCCTTAATCGTTACTTACCCAATCTAGCATCCCTTAGTTAGGATTGCAATCTAGTTTCTCACACCACCCCAATTATGCGTATTAATTTTATACATGGCTGGTGAGACCTACAGTTTAACGTCGACTCTAAACAATAAATTTCGAAGACTCTTAGTTCCAGAGCAGTTTAAATGACTGAAGTGTTGTTTGAATGTCATAAGAAAATAGTTTAGTCGCCGTAGTCTAGTAGGTAGTGTTTTGGCTTATTAGACGTAAGGCCACGGCTCAAACCCTAGGTCAGACATCAAAACGAAATGTGAAAAAAAAATATTTTTTCGGCTACTTTCTCTCAGCAGAGTACTGGCACAAACTCTGAAAGCTTTAATAAAGTTACATCACTGATTAGGCTGTCAGCTATCAAACATCTTTCATCTGAAAGTATGAAGGTTTCACGATATCCTCGTAATAACCAAAGAACATGCAAAAGTCATTTGAATAAAGGTGGCGATTCAAACGTGGTCACCTTTAAAGCATTACGAAGTGATTATAGTCGTCATAATCGATCTCAAATGCAAAAAATTTAGAAGATTGTACATAAAATTTAAGAAAGTGGAAACATTGCATTGAAGTCGCCAAAGTCAAGTTGGTAGTGTGTTAGACGTGAGTCTATGGTTCAAATCTCAGTTCAGCAACTTCCACTCAGAGGATTTCCGGCTAAAACTCTGAGAATAAATAAAATTGCCAATGAAAAGTTTCTCAAAAATCTGTCGTTCGGAGTCGACTTTAAACGGTAGGTTCCGCCACTCATGGATAAAATTAACGCGCACAACACAAGTGGTGTGAGAAGCTAGGTCGTAATCCTGACTGAAGGGTTGTAATGACCAATTATGTATGTTTCGTATGTTATTTTCAGAGATTCTAAGCAGCGCACGATCTCTTTGCAATGAAGCCACACAGAAGAAAAAAAAAAACAAATTTTGTAAAAACACTTAAGAAGACCCCAGTTGCAGTGTAACAGCCTAGATAAAATCTTTTCGATATTAAATCATTTAAACCCTTTTCTCTCATATGTATTTGAGTCTCTCGATCATTCATTCATATTACATGAATACATCTAGTTTAAGTTGCTCCACATCAAAAATTAAATATAAAATAAGACCGTGTTGTTACTATTTCATCGTTTAAATATGTAGGGTATATCCCCCTTTTTTTAATTTACTTTTTTGTTTGTCTTCGCTCAGCGTTATATCTCCTATGATATGAACTGAATCAATAACTGAAGGTATTGCAGTGTTGAGCGCTTTTACTCTTTAAAGAAAAAGTTGTAGGACGCATCCTCTTAATAAAAATATTAAAAGTTGTGACAACATTATGAAGCATGTCATCACAAAAAATAAATCGTGCTGCAAATATTTCATGAGGCTTTTGCAACTCACCTCCGATGGTCACAAAAAATAAAAAATATTCAAAAATTTACTCGCAATTTAGTAAAATTTATTGATGAGACATCCAATTCCTTCCTCTCCTACTACTCTGCTAACCAGTAAATGCTACATGTCGACTGTTTTAACGGCTTACGCTCGCTGCATTTGCCGCAATTGATAAACGTCTGTCGACAAGCGGCAAGTGGAACCTCAATTAATTGAACATGTCATAAAAATTACAAATTCATGTATGAAATGTGCCGAAATAACAAAACCATTCGCCTGATCTTGTGTGCTGGATAACAAAATTAAAAAAAAAATTAAAAGAAAAAGAAAAAAAAATACCAAAAACCCACTCATTTTACGGTCATAAAGCAACGTAATAAACATTTTCAAAATTGTAAACAAAAAAGCTTTAAAAAAAAACCAAAACAACGGAGTAGAAAAAAAAAATTAAAAATAAAAAAAATTACAAAAAAAAAGGGGAAAAAATTGAATAAATGAGCGAATGTTTAAACAAGTGACTGGTCGCCATCACTCTTGTTCAAAGTGTTGGCTGTTTTGAGTGTTTGGTTTGGTTCGTTGGTCACTTTGGCATACATTTTAAAGTCGATTTAAATTAGCTCTGTGTTGGAGGTTGGATGTTTTACGAAGGTTGCTCGTTTTAATTTGTCGAATATATTGTGTTTTCTGATAAATTCATCGGAGAATCAGGACCACAGACACTCGTCAACGCACACACTAGACGTCAGTAACTCATATCCTCAAATCCTACTCCTCCATTACATCCGAAACGTAAAAAACTGCTAATAACCTCAGCATAGCGCATAAAAAGGGAATATACTCGTTAGTGTATTCGGCTTTGAAGCATTTAATCAAAACTGCTCTAAAACTGCTTAACGGTTGCCTATTCTACTGCTAATATTAAATGCGAGCAAATACGCTCCAGGCCATCAATTTTACTTCAAAGGGAAGCATAAATCCACAGTTTAATGTAAGCGATATTGTGTGGTACAGGCAGCATTTTGGACACTTTGACAGCTTGACAGTTCAGGAGAAGATCAGTAAAGCCTCATAGTCACAGGATCTACATGTCACAGGTACAGGATACCATTCCCAATAGGTGTACCATTGTGCTTTCCTCAAATGTCTTTCGTATAATGTCTCTTCCAAGCTAATTGGCCTGACAAACTTCAATATGTTGTTCGGTGTCAACAATTGCAATTCCCTGCCTATCATCTTGGATGCATTAATGTGTTTCGATGATTGATTGTCATCTTCACAGAATCTCCATTTTGGACTCGATATAGCCTTCCATTCGAAACAAGTGTTCTCAGGGTCTACAGTGCCCAAGGGACAGGCCGGTTACAAACCTCAGATTAGGTAGTCTGATGCATGTATTAAAATTCCTCATATTGTAACTTTCCATTTCCACTTTCATATTGTAACTTGCCTGTCTTTATTTTCTCTTTCATTGAACATATTTTTCTAAACATCCGTACCCAATCTGCAAGAAGCGTTCTCAACAACGGTATGGAAGCTACCCATCTCGCAAGCTCGACTGGCTAATTAGCTTCCTTAGAGAGTCTAATACTGTCTTTGTTATAAACTCATAAGAGGTGAGTGACGGCCTGATTGCCAGAGAGTATTTGCTATGCACTGTCTTTTGTACCTCCTATCCAATTTGAATGGAGCACATCTTTCGTTAGCATAGACTTCCTTCCGCCTTGCTCGTTGAATTCATTATGGCACTAAGTACTGCTAATCATGTCCCAAGAACCGCTCTTGACTCCTCTAGGTTTCACATAATAGTCTCTCTTTTCAAAGAGCATGCAGCTTTCAGACCTTACTCGATTCATTTTTGTTCTAAAGTCTCGTTACGAAGCACTTCCAAGCGATTTCCCCAAATTAATTTCGTGTTTGTCTCCCATCAGCTTAACAATAGTCTCCAAAGCTTTAGCCTTCACTACCTTATGCTTCTTACTTTCTTACAAAATTGGCCATTAATAAACCGATTAACGGATTTCGGGTTGCCTTAACGCATTATTTCAGATGCATAGGCTCTTCGCGTACTTTTAGCAGTTGGTCACAGCAACCGATGACTGGGGTACCTCGGGCTTGATCCATTACTACCTATGCATACATGCATACATAATTGGTCGTTACAACTCTTCAGTCTGGATTACGACCTAGTTTCTTACATCACTTATGTTGTGTGTGTTAATTTTATACAGGAGTGGCGGTACCTACAGTTTAAAGTCGACTTTGAATGACAGATTTTGGAGAAGCTTTTCCTCGCAATATTAGTTTACTCTCAGAGTTTTTGCCAGAAATTTGCTGAGAGGCTATTGTCGAAGAAATATTTTCTGCATATTTTGTTTTGTTGGAGATGCCTGACCTGGAGCATGAATCGTGGCCTTACGTTTAATATTTTCAGTACACATTACCTACTAGACTACGGCGACTTCATTGGCTATCAGGCTGCCCTAGAGGCCATTGTGTAAATCGCGGCTTGTTCGTGAATGCAAAGACCTCTGGACAATGACAAGTACACGTCCTCAAACCTAACCTAATCTAAAGGTCAAGAACTAAACTGTACTTCATTTGACTGCCACACCCACTACATTCAACAAAGAAACATTTTTTCATATATCGTGATGACTCGCAAGGTCTGACTTGGAGTTTTAAGCGTGACCTCACGTCTAATGAGCCAACACACTACCTATTAGACTACTTATGTACAAATTCAGTTGAATTTTTCACCGTAACAGCCTTCGCAAGGGCTTCGGTCACATTTCGTTTCGTTGCAGATGTCTGATAATTTTATTTTACCATCAGAGTTTTTTTCTATAAATCTAGTGTGGATTTAAGTCCAACATATGCAGTGGACTTAAGTCCAACAGAGTTCCAGCGCCGCTGTAAGTCAACTTCTAGTCTCCGTATCGTAAAGTGTTCAGATGTAATGATGGTAATTGAATGAAGAATTTGCCGATTAGATAATATTTACGTCCATTACTTCTCACTCTGCCCTCGTAGGAAAATAAAAGTTTTGATTTAATAAAATAAACAAAAAAAAAAACAGCCGCAAAAATTATTTACAATGTAAGTGTCAAATATTTAAAATTTTAATGGCAAAATTGTTCCAGCAGACACAGTCTCAACAAGCTGGCCAGATATACACGCATACCCTCGTAATCAAGAAGAAAAAAAAAAGAGTTGGAGTTATACAACAACCTTCATTTACATGAAACAAACAAACAACAAAAACAACGAGAAAAAAATATTCAGTGATTATGAACGATAGCAAGTGTTTGGTGGTGTGGTGCAAGTGTTACTTTTAAAAAGTGTTTCAATGTCCTCCACGTATTTGGGACACTAAAAATAAAACAAAATTTTAGTAAAAAAAAAAAAAAATCTCGACTAAAACAGAGCCTTTTTAATAACCGCCAAGCAACAATAAAACCAAAAACAGAGACAGAGACAGAAACACAGAAAGAAAAATGATGCCCCAGACCCAGTGATTTAAATTTGTTTAAAAAAAAAAAAATGAAAAATTTATGAAAAATTGTTGTCGCATTGCTCGACATTTGGTTTAAAACAAATCCAAGGACTTAATGAAGGGTTTTTAACTGATTAACATTGGATCTTGCACAATCCATAAGATGTGTATGGTGGCCATGCAGTTGTTGGCTTTGTCTGCTGTGGTGGTGTGTGGCAGTGGAACGAATGAATAAAGAGCATATTTAAGCCTTAAATTCATTTAAATTAACATGAATTAAGAGAAACAAACACGCTTCATTGTCATTTACGAGTATTTGATTTTAATTTTTCCGCTTCTTTGCTTTTGTGTTAATGGCTTCCCCGTTTATTTTTTGCAATTCATTTGATTGCTTAAGGAATTGGGTCAATATGTCATCCGGTGCCGCGGGGTCTTATTATTTATGTTTTATTGTTGGTTTGCTTTTTTCCATTCTTTTTATTTTAAAATTTATTTATAAGCTCTCTGAAATGGTGATAAATTTATTTTAAATATGCACGCATATACAAAGGTCAAGCAATATATGCGAGGAAATTGAAATTGAATTTAAATTATGGCCAAAGCTTAAGCTGATTTGTAATTTTCTTAACTTTAATTAATTGGTCAGAATTACAATCATTTAGTTAGGATTACAACCTAGCCTCTCATATCAGATGTGCTGTGCGTGTTAATTTTGTCCATGAATGACCGAAAATGACAGTTTAAAGTCGACTTCCAACGAGAGATACTTTTCAGGGCCATTCGTGTGTAATAACTCAACACTATTATCTACTAGAATACGGCAAACTCACTTGCACTTTTGTTGCACTGGTTATTTTGTGTCTAAATTGGTACAATGTGAATGGGCATCTGTTGGATGTACATTTTCCTCACACTCTTGTTATTGTTGTCATAAAAACATGAACAATACTTCGTGTTTATTGCAATTGTTCTTCGAAATTCTTTTGCAATTGACCCTGAATTCCAAATGCATTGCAATTAACGCCATTTGGCCAGAAACATTTCAATATGTGCGCACATTTACGTTACGTTCTTTTTATTGAACAGAAGCAGACGAGGCAGCAATAGCAGCATCAGTAAAAGCACCAGTGCCAGCACCATCACATGTAAATATTTATTGGAAAAATTGTAGATTTATTGGAGTTTTATTGTCCTATTTTAAGAAGAAAATTCTTTACAATAATAATTCAATTGCTTTCCGTCTTTCATTGCATTTCTCAATTGATTATTGCTGCATGTTCCTTTCATGTTCATTGCATTGCAATACAATTCAGTTCAATTCATTTCGATGTGATTCGTTACACACATTTGCGAGCATCCATCTATCTCTGCTCAGGAGATGAGAGATTCCTATTCATTATCATCATCATCATCATCATCATCATCATCATCATCATCATTGCAGTCGTTGATGCATTTTTCTCTTCGTTTTTTTTCTTTTTCGAGTTTTTGAAAGATTTTTAAGTTCATTTTCAGTTAAAAATAGCCGACAATATGCAACGGGCAAGTGCAAATGCTCTTTTAATTAAATGAACGAAACTAAAAATGAATACCAAACCAAAAACAAAACAAAAAAAATCGAAATAGAAATGAAAATGAAAATGATATACGAGTACTTTACGCCTCTCGTCCTACCGACATTATTCTTTGCAGTTTCGCATTGTATTTCAATGTGTGTTGCCTTTTAAAATGCCCTCAGCGTAAATGCTTAAGTAGCAAAAGGCTATTTTATGCGTACGAGGGTAGTGAAACTATAAAATCACATCGACCGAATATAATTTATTTTCTCATTAAAAAAATTTAGAACAACAACATCAACAATATAACACACAATAATGCTGAATAATGCATAAACTCCTGTGATGTTTATGCCGAAAGCCTGTGAGGATTGTAGCAAACTTTTGCCGATCTCATAATGTATCTCGAAAAAGTCACCACGTATTATGCATTCTGTGCTGGCGACAACACCGTCCATATATCTATGAAAAGGGTGCATTACTGTCACTGCAGATTGATGATTACAGACTGCACGATTGATTTGAAAGAATGGTCATCTACGTGGAGATAATATGAACTGGTCAACGTGATCCTGCGGAAACTTTTTCTTGTGGATTTTTATTTAATTGCAGGAACATGTAAATAAGCCCAAAATAACATATGCTTTCGATAAAATTCAACCTGATTTATGCTCCAGAAGCATGGAATGTTTGACATTTCGAATGCTCTGCAACCAGAGATCAGCAATGAGTATTCAAAAAGATTAGTAAATTCGAATCATACTCATAATTTCTGATACTTATACGCATTCATACTTATTTTATGATATCATACTCATACTGCTCATATTCAAAGTTTGAAGTACTCATCATACTCATACTTAATACTACACATGATGTTTTTGATTTATACTCTCCATGACTCAACATATGCACGACTCTCAACAAAAGAAGTATGATTTTAGTACGAACACTACAATACCCACTAGAAAGTTGTGTGTTTGCTCGGTTTGCTGCTCTGTGTTTTTTACTTGTGTGTCTTTTTTCTTTTGTTGTTGTAAATGCTACAATAGTTAAGACTGTAAATTTTGATGAATGATTCGAATCACTCGAATCAAACATATTTCAAATGTTCTGAGTTCGATGTCAACATTGTACTCAAACTCATTGCAACTTGTACTTATAAACCAATGTTGTAGTGAGTAAGAATGAATCAGAGTTCATAGTTAAATTTCAATACCGTTGACCCACTCATACTCAAAATTTCATGAGCAATTATGAGTAGCGCAAAGTGATTCCTTGCTGATCTCTGTCTGCAACCAAAAAAAAATCTCAAGGCGGCAGTACCATACTACGAAAAGGCTCTTTACTAGAAACACTTTCTACTAAGCTCTCTCCTTCCCAAAGTGAAGTTAACTCTTTTGGTTATCCCCTAAAGGGTGGGGAGTAATGCTAGTTCGAACCCCCTCCTTCGTCCATTCACTAGTTTGGTTGAAAAACCTAATCTTTTAGCTGAATTATCGCAAAAAATTCTATCCTGCCAGAATGCAATCAAATACTGTTTGAATTTGAAAGGGTATCTGTTGCTATGTCTAGTATACTCTTTTGTGATCAAGTATTTATAAGAATTCTTATGTATGCCGAATGGTGTCCTAGCACTGGTTCTCAAGCAGTGTTCTTGGATTGTCGCTTTTTCATTAGCTAACCTTCCAAAAAGGTTGAGTCCAATAACCTTAAGGTCTACCGACCGATAGCAATATGGAACCGATAGCAAAGTTATGGAAAGTATAATAAATTACAGTCGCCGTAGGTTAGCACGACGCAGTGTATTGGCTTAATAGAGGGTGTCAACTTGTTCTCAGAACATTTCTGGCAAAAACTCTAAGAATAAATGATTGATTGCTATCAAAAATTTGTCATTCGGAATCGATTTAAAACTGTAGGTGCCGCCACTCATGTCTAAAATTATCACACTCAACATAAGTGGTAAGTTAAGCTAGGTTGTAATCCTAACTGAAGGGTTGTAGTGACCCATTATGTACGTATGTATGTGTATACATAATTAGAATATCTAGAGTCCAAGAACGTGACCAGCGACAGGCAGTACGGTTTCCATCAGGAGCTCTTGATGTTCTGAAAATTCAATGTGAATTTCGCTGGAGCTAGCATATTTTTCAAGTGTCGAAAGAAGCCTCGGTCTTTTAAAATAGCTCCTGAAATACGTGCTATTTATACCACTTAACCGACCGTGAATAGAATTCAGCAAAATAAACGCATATGTTCCCGAGAAACATATCTTCGTGCGTAATACTCGTTTTTTTGCAGAGCGCATTCGTTTGTTGTCGATTGGTGAGTAGATCGAACACTGTATTACAGACAGAATTCGTTCTTCATCTTCTCGAGGCTTACTAATGATGGTAGGCTATTCAACTCTATAGTTGCAATGTGTCTTATAATTCACTGTGCTATTGCGACTACCCAAATGTGGGACTCTTTTCCTGCAGAGTTCGTTTCTGTCATTTATAATCTAATCTATAATCGTCCTTATTCCCATAATCGAATTTCCTAATTCCATCATAATGCACATCATGAGTAAGGGTCATCCCCTGAGCCCCTGTTGGTCTTAGAAAAAACAATTTGAAATTGATGGGTTAAACATCAAAGCTATTGAATGCCGTGTTGAGGAAATTCTACAAAATATCTTTAAGAAATAAGTCATGAAATCTTCTTCAATTTTGTTGTGTTTTTTGTCAAAATCGCGTAATTGTTAGAAACACCCTCGTTTATGCCTGTTTATAGGCAACTGTGTCTAATGCAGTCACATGCATTACCTACCACCCATTAAAACCTGTGCGTATTTTAAAATTTTGTTTCATCATTCGCTTTGATTTAAACGCTGAGCGTTTTCTTTCTTCTTCTGTTTTTCTCTCCTTTTGGACGATAAAGATTTCTTTACGATTTTTTTTTTCCTTTTGTTTAGCATTTTATGGGCTTTTTTTTGTTAGTTTCTACTCTTCTTCGATGGTAATTTTTTCCTTTTTTTTTTTTGGATCTTTTCTTCAAAACGAAAGAAATTCCTGAGGCCACAAGACGCCATCATTTGTGTGATTTATTTTTAGTGGCCCAATAGCGTGTACACGTATCGTATGTATGTATGTACGTAGTACGTACTCGTCGTTGTCCTCTTTGCGATTATTTATGGCAATTATTTCATTTGGCGCGTTTGTGTTCTTGTTCGCATACTTACTCACTCATTCACTGCGTTCCCTTTTGCACTTTTCGTAAGAATCATAAAATTGTTCTTTTTTCTTTGTTTTTTTGTTGTTGTATTTTTATGTGCTTTTTTTAATGTTCTTATTGTTGTTCTTGTTGTTGCTGTTGTATGCAAATTTCAAATATCGTTCCTGCTGCGTGTCGGAACTTTGGGTCATGTTGCTGTTGCTGTTGCTGTTGCTGTTGCTGTTGCTTCTAATTAAAAACGAGAGACGAAAAAAAACCTTTGTTTTGTTTGTGCTCCGGAGTCTTTCGAGTCATAAAATATGGGAGTGGACTTTGTGGCATGAAGTGAAGGTAGGAAGGAGTAGCACAAAGTTTTAAATTTTAAATTTTAAACGGGAATCATCATAAACTAAGCCAGACTTTGTTTTTTTTTTTTTTTTTTCATAATCCCCCTTCATAAACTATTGCCTAATGAGTTTTCAATAAAACACAGTAGGATTACATCAGATTCTGTTGCATGATGGTGGCTACTTGGCGTCGAAGGTGAATGTCTGCTTGTATGCAAGCATTCGGCTTACCGAAGCAGGCACCAAATTTCAAGTGAAGAAATGCATACGTTGTGTACACACTCCCTAAGAAGGGAGGTAGGTCTATGAGTTCGAAGTTCAATGGCTTACGACTTGAGTAAGGCTGTCTTAAATTTGAATCGTCAAAATATTTTCATTTTTTTCTTGTAAAACCAAACATACCGCGTTACATAGTGGTGCACAATAGTAGGATTTCGAAGAAATTCTGCCGGAATGATGTATGTTTCTTATCCTGCTATTCGCATCAGGTACTCAGTTATTTTTTAATTCTACAATGACGTCTGGATGACGGAATTGTTAATTTCTCAGATATAAAACATTCTCTATCTTATGGCGCGTGATGTGCAATGATGTTCTAGACTCATATCTTAAGAACTCACTTTTATTCAGCAACAAGCTATGGCAGCGTGAAAGTTTAATAAACGAAGCTTGGTATCGATCATTCGATAACTCTGTTAAGCTGGCAAGGAATGAACAGCCGAATAAGCTAAATCTGCAATTCGCAAGAGATGGGCATTGACAAAGAAACTGGATAACGTTTCCACATCCTCGACAAAAGTCATTTGATGGGAACTGAAATCTTTCCGCATGTCTTTCCATAATGCAATGACCTATAAGCACGGCCGTTATGATCGAGACGATATTGTGATCAAGTTGGAGTAGTTGGTGTGCCTTCTATTCATTGGGAGCCAAGTGAATGCGGGATTGAAAATCATAAGGCAGCAAAAGAAAAAACGTTCAGTTAGGTAATGCTCGGTAATGAGCAAGCCAGACGATGGTGCCAGAATCCTTCTGTACATTGAGGGCGGATATTTGAATAGGTACGCTCAACGAAAGGCGAGATAAAGAGAGGCAGAGACTAGTCTGAAACTAATTGGAGGCAAGCATCAGATTATCCAAGATTGCTGATCGGTGTTTTGAAAGGACTCTGTAGACAGAGTGCAGAAAAGGGATTATCTCGCGCCAAACAATTCTCAGAAAAGTGGTATTAAACGCTTGGCGTTCAATAGCAGTATAAGACAATGCGTACTACAGTATCCTTAAATTCTAGTAGTCATTAATATGATCGGGAATGAGTTGCTCTAGACCCAGATGTGCTTAAAGCCAAAATCATGAAATGCCAACAAAGGCTATGATATAGACCCCATACCCCGTTCTACCTGTGAATTCCCATTCTCTCACCGATCTTCTGGTATGAACTCTGAGAGTAAATACCACGAAAAATTTCCCAAATATCTGTCATTTGAAGTCGTCGTTAAACTATAGTTTTTGCAATTCAGGAATAACACTAACACACGCACAACGTGGCTGGTGAGAGAAGCTAAGCTGTCATACTGACTAAAGTTTTAGAATTTCAGGAGATGTCTAGAATTTTCCAATCAGGATAAATGTTGTGTGACTATCCAAACATTTTTTACGTATACTCGGCAATACCTTAGCCCTGTAAATTGCAGAAACTTCATTTTGGAAAACATAGTCCTTGTCCATTAGAATATTGGAATGGAATAAGCAAAGATTCGTACTTAAAACCCTCAATCTGACCGCAATAGTTGCAAGGTGACCCTTTGGAAAGGAAACTCATTATAGATGTGTAAGGGAAAATCAGTATCGAGATGAACTGAGGATGGACCCTACTCATGCAGTGTAGTGTGTTGAAGTTAGGAAAATCAGAAATGGCAGGCAAATAAGAGAAAGAATTTGTCTACGTTTTAAGTCCCTGGAAAAATTTATGAAGAAAGATCGTTTCACATACGGAGAGAGTTTGAGCAAAATTTTCTCTGTAATGCATTGCGCTATCCACAGGATAGTGTTGAATATTACAATGTCATCAGGGGGGCGACTAAGCTATGCTCGGTTGGAAAGGCTCAATGCATCGGCATCTGCCCGAGATTATGAAGAGTTAAGCGGCACTATTTTCTACCCGATCACGTTCTCTTACGGTTAGAATATTTTCAATGAATTTCTTAAAACCTTAAGAATGAAGGCAGCATTAAAACATTTTTTAGATTATCACATGATAAGAAAATTTTAACGTTTAGCTATGCGTGAGAAATTTTTAATTTTTTTTTTGCCAAAAACAAATCTGTTGGACATTTTGATTTATTTCTTCACCTATTCAGAGCAACAAATTGTTTTTCACATAAAAATCATTGAAATTTTTGCAAAAATATTTTTTTATCGTGGAAAAAAAGTCCTTTTTCCCATGAACAGAAAAAATAAGGCCTCTGTTAACTGCTCAACATATCAAAATATTGGTTGCAGCATGAAAATACTGCACAGAATAACGCTTTAAATTTATTTCAATTAATTTATTAACACCCGGCTTAAAAAGAATTTCATGTGTGTTCAGAAACGACAAAACTTTACTGACAACAAAATTTAAGAAAATGAGTCCCAATTTTCAACGAATTTTTGTGGAAACTGAACTGAAATGTGTCACCATAAACTGTGACGTTCATTAATAAAAAAAACACAAAAAAAAACAACAAAATCATGAAATATTCCTTTGAAATATTTAAAGTTTTAAAAAGTTTTTGTTTTGTTTTGTTTTGTTTTTGTAGAAAACAAAACGCATTTAAATTAATACAACCACCAGCATCATACGTAAGAACCAGCCAAACAACCAGTCAGCCAACAAGGCAGGCGCAATCATTCTCCCGAAACTGAAATCATTGAACCTCAACAACCATTTGCTTTGGTTTGTTGATTTAAAACGATTGAGATTGTGAAGGATGGCGGCAAGAGTGAGTGGTGCTAGCTAGCGCTTGTGGTGTCTCTTTTTCAATTCGCAACATTCAATTCAACAGTTGCCTGTGAATTAAATTATATTTAAACGCGGATACAACAAAAGCAATAATACAAGCAACTTATCAAAAAATGTTCTTAGAAAATACAAACAACATCAACAACAACAACAACAACAACAACGACAGTAACAGCAAAAAACCAATTTCTATGAATTTGTTAAAAAATTTTTTTGGTGTCAACGAAAATGAAAACAATAGTGATGGTGAAAATTGTAGCACAATTTATCAAAAATATTAATTTATTTGAAGTGCACTTCCCAATCCATATGGGAATGCTCCTAAACGTAATAATAGAGTGTGTGTGTGCTTGGTGTTAGTATCCAATTAATAGCGGTTTTCCATTTGGGACATTTATGCAGTTAAAGAATACTCCGGTAGGTTGTTGATTTCATTTAACATCGAACCACACCATGAATTTCTCGAGCGGTTGTTTTTTATATGGTTTGACGCTAAATAAGTAGACTTCATTGAACTTACTTAAGATATGGGGGTGTAACCAACCCATAGGTCGCCGTAGTCTAGTAGAAAGTATGTTGGCTTATTAGATGTGATTCCTCGGTTCAAATCCCAGGTCAGATGTCAAAACCAAAATATGAAAAATATTTCTTTGGCGACTTCCTCTCTGCAGATTCTGGCAAAAGCTCTTGCCATGAAAAAGTTTCTCAAAAAAATCTGTCATTCGGAATCGAGTTTCAACTGTAAGTCCCTCGCTAATCATCTATAAAATTAACACACACAACATCAGTAATGTAAGAAGCTAGGTCGTAATCCTGGTGTATATACATATGTATGTAGCCAACCCATTCAAAATTCGTTCCTCTATATTAATGTCGAAGTCGCCGTAGCCTAGTAGGTAGTGTGTTGGCTTATTAGACGAAGGGCCAGGGTTCGAATCCCCGGTCAGACATCGAAAATGAAATATGAAAAAAATATTTCTTCGGCGACTTCCTCTCAGCAGATTTCTGGCAAAAACTCTGAGAGTAAATAAAATTGCCATGAAAAGTTTCTCAAAAAAATCTGTCGTTCGGAGTCGACTTTAAACTGTAGGTCCCGCCACTCATGTATAAAATTAGCACACACAACATAAGTGGTGTGAGAAACTAGGCCGTAATCCTGACTGAAGGGTTGTAATGGCCAATTATGTATGTATGGATGTATATTAATGTTATTCATTTTATAATGCTTGACTAGTAGTTAGTTAGTGCTGTGTGTACAGAATTATTTTAAAACGTCTGGAAACCATACTTCAGTGCCTCTAGAATCACGAATCACGTTCTAACACAACACACATCAATGAACTTTTAAAGTTTGGTCTTATTATTGTCAATATCCGCCTTGAAAACATTTGAAAAATAAGATAAGGTGTAGTAAAAAGTAGTATTTTTTAGAAAATTATAGCTTTAATAGCTTTAATATATGTTTTCGCGAAGAGAAAATCATATGTCACTCCTATATATATCCCTATAATCTCTGATCCCAGCCTATTGTCGTTATAAATTTCAGAATACTGCTCTCTGTTAACAATACTCATTCTCTGCATAGCTCGTTATTTGCAACAAAATGCTAATTGCCAAATGTGTGTTCATGTCCCGCAAATTTCAAGAATATGTTTCATTATGATTCATTTTCAATGTTAAGTGCTCTGTTAAGGGTAAATTTTGGTCTGTTAAGAGCAAATTTTGCTCTGTTAATGCCAAATGTGGCGTTGCTAAAATTTATGGATTGCGTCTTGGATTTTCAAATTCGAATTTAACCTCACACACATTCATTTTCATTGTCACTCCATCGATGTAGCTCTGATTCTGAATAAGTATATCACGAGCTCAAAGTTCCTTATGAGAAGATATTGGTTACCAATGTTAGGTTCAGATCTGCGCTAATTGTTATCTATCAACTAAAGTTGCAATTGCCTCAAACCCACTTGTTTTGAGAAGAATCTTTGTCCCTCTATCTGCCCTTTCGTTAAGCATAAGCTTCCAAATATTCGTTCCCACTTCACAGAAGCTCCCCTACTCGCCAGAATTGCCACATAGCTAGCCGCTTGAGTGTCCTCAGACAGAGACTTCCGCTTGGCAGACACCCGTGAATTTTTCCGTGGGCTCGGAATATTTCCTCCATATTCAGGCTATAACCTCCTGTTTTTGTTGCTAGATGGATTCTTTGCTCTATATAGCTTGAGTGTGTACTAGGGAAGGGAAAATACATCGTATTTTAGAGATACTCCATGGTAAAATCGAAAACACTGTTCTGGCGGTTAATAACGTGTTAGGGTACAGTAAGAGTTGAAAAACTACTACGATGTTAAACTGCAGGTCTCGTTACTTATGGATACAATTAACACACACAACATAGGTGGTTCGAAAAGCTAGGTTGTAATCTTATTGGGTTTTATCAGGGACACTTTAAACTACAATCCGTTTATAGTGGGATATCTGCAGCAAGACCCATTTTTCCACAATATCGGTCATCCTACCCAGACTCTGTACTATGTTAACATAGTGAATTTTTGAAGCCCGATATCTCAAGTTCCAAAATTTTTTGGGGTATACCACTTATTGGGTTTTATTAGGGACACATTAGACTACAATTCGTATGTAGTGGGATATCTGCAGCAAGTCTCACTTTACCACAATACCCATCATCCTACCCAGACATTGTTCAAACAAAAAGGTGTTTTTTCCAAAAAAATTTTTAATTTTCAAAAGAAAATCCGTATTGTCTGGACAGCTGTTCCACTCAGGAAAGTGTGAGCATAATTTTTAAGGAATGGAATCGTATATTTGGCTGATTTCTTCATTGACTATTTTTTATATTTTCTGTTAACCACTTAACATTTCTCTGTTAACTTTAACATTAGCTCCATTATCAGTATTACCTCAAATCAACTCAAATCTACTCCAGCGCATGCTTTTATAAGCAAAAATTAGTATTAGAATGGGGTGAAGTGGTTCTCAAAGCAATTATTGTTTTCATAGGTACCTTTCTTTTTATTCATAGTAACTCTGCTATAATTTCTTACGACACTGTTTAAATACACTCGCATACATTTGGAGAGGCACACATGACGTCGTGTAATAAATTCAATTCAAAATATTTCTTGCTGACAGTTTATTTTGTTTGTTTTTTAATATTGCTATTCTTGTTGTTGTTGTTGTTTATGTTATTGTTGTTGTATATAAAATAAATACAACAAATAAATCCAAGTGTTGTAATAGAATTTGTTTTAGAAACAAACAAACAACAACAGCAACAACAAAAATTCTCTTAGAAAATGACAAAATTTTTGGTATGTGACATAATTTTGCAGTTGTCAAATTCAAACAACAACAACAACAACAACAACAACAATAACAACAACAACTACTACTATGGTAATAGAGTAAACAATATAGTCTTTTGTACAACAACAAAATGAACGGGTGTTGCAGTAAAAATTGTGTTTCTCATTAAAAAACAAAAAAAAAAATGGGACCGGCTCGACGTCGTCCTCATGTAGTAGGTGGCGGCAGTCAGCGCTAGACGTATTAGACGTCAGTGTGTTTGTAATTATGTCGTTGACATATATTTTTGTTGTCGTTTTCGCTAATGTTGTTATTTTTTCTGTTGTTGTTGTTTTTGCTGCTGCTGCTGCTGACGCGTTGTGTGTGTATCAATTGAATTTAAAATTTTTCAGTTTGGCTCGAACGTTTTGCCACCACGATATTTTATGAGCCTCAACAGTTTTGTTTGTAAACATTTGTGTTTGGTTTAATGGAGAAAATAAATTCATTTTCATTTATTTATTGTTTTAACATACTCACATACATGCACACATACATATGTACATGTTTTGTTGTTTTTAATGTCGTACAAGTTGGTCAATATGGTCCATATTATTAGGAGCGCAAATCAAAATAGAGAGTTTTATTTCACGGATTATGAACATGGCCGACTTTATCTGCATTACTAGACTGTATTCGAAATCAATTGTCATGTTCGGAATAAATTAAATAATACGAGAAGCAGGGACTACGAGACTGCCATCGGACGCTTTAATATTTTTTTGTGAAAAAAAAGCCACTTCTGAAGTCATGTTGTGCGTGTGTATATGAATTCGAGGGTAAATCAAAGATTACAAGTGAAGCGACTCCTTGTGTCTTGGCTCCATGTGTGAAACGACTACTACAATCGAATGGGAATCTCTAATCGAATGAGATTGCCTACTCAAATCTGAACATAAAAGCATCTAAACAATCTCTAATTAACGTCCATCCATAACAATAATAATCGCCACTGACAACACCTCGTTGTACTCGAGCAAACCAAGGCGAATGCCTAGCTATGGCACACGGTTCCTAACTACTAAGAAAACTACAAATGTCTATTGGCATAAAAGTTCGTTTCGAATAAAGTTTGATCAGCTACATCCTACGGGTGGTGAGAAGTTGTTTTAAATCACTTCAAAACCAAATCTGTCAGGTATTATCATGGATCAAAATCTACACAAATAATGCCATCCTTATCAGTGACCCTATAATTTGTCACAGAGGGTATGAAATGGTCAACCCTTTTTCAGTAGGCAATGTAGTGTATCCCTACACAAATTAGTGAAATCAGAGACGTTGAAAAAGTTGTTGGTTGTTTGAAAAAGTGAGGTTAATTACTCACCAAACTCTGCCCTCAATAGGTTTGAACATGTGACATCGTATTGTTGAAACCATACATCAATCAAAGATCTTCCATTTTGGGCCAAAAAAAGACCTGGTAATAACTAATGCACCGTTATAATGCCGTCTGTAACTTGGCAATTTTCATTGTTCTTGTGGAAGTATGGGTCGATAAAGCCTCAGGTCTAAAAACCGTATTTTAGGGTGTAGTTCTGGGTGAATTTGCTGTTCTTAAACTAGGAGAGAGGTTTTTTGTCATCAGGAAATTCACTTTTTTCATTCTTATCCTCTAATACGCGATGGTCTGTCAAACGCAATCTAAAGGGATTGAGTTTGTTTGCATTTTGGAAAGGGTCAACTGACGGAAGGCTTTCGAATGGAGAACTGAATGGAATTGTCAGAAAAGAGGCGTTGAATTACGGACTTCAGTTCAAAGAGTAATGGTCATATTTCCTAATATACATCTGATTATACCCAACGAAATAGGGACATTATAGGCAATATATGGGGTAAGTAGGCTTAATTCAAATTCAACAACTAGCCCTCTTATATTCTTAATTAATTTCATTCTAATACACACTTAAGATGGAAAAGGAGCAGTGTTGAAGTCAATATTGTCAATCACTTACTTCTATTAAAGTTTAAATTTGATTAGACAGTTTGAAAACCATCTAAATAAAAAATAATTATCAAAATCAGTCCCTTTCTCCAACCTCTATCATCCCCCCTTAGGAATCAGAGATCAGCAATGAATCACTTTTTCACTACTCATAAGTTCTCATGAAATTTTGAGTATGAGTGAGTCAGCAGTGTTGAAATTTAACTACGTACTCTGATTCATTCATACTCACGTTGATTTAGAAGTACAAGTTGCAACGAGTATAAGTACAACGTTGACATCGAACTCAGAACATTCGAAATATGTTTGATTCATACGCCTACTCATTGAGAATCCGAACTTTAGAAAAATACTTATAATACTCATAAATGATTCGAGTGATTCGAATCATTCGTATACAATTTACTGTTGTAGTTATTATTGCATTTACAACAACAAAAGAAAAAAGACACACAAGCAAAAAAACCAAGAGCAGCAAACAGAGCAAACACACAACCTTCTAGTGAGTATTGTAGTGTTCGTACTAAAATCATACTTCTTTTGTTGGGTCGCGCATATGTTGAGTTATGGAGAGTAGAAATCAAAAACATCATGTGTAGTATTAAGTATGAGTATGATGAGTACTTCAAACTTTGAATATGAGCAGTATGAGTATGATATTATAAAATAAGTATGAATGCGTATAATTATCAGAAATTATGAATATGATTCGAATCTACTCATCTTTTTGAATACTCATTGCTGATCTCCGATAGGAATGAAAAGAATTTTTCAAAAATAAATTCCCATTTGAATTTAGATGATGATTTCCACTCAAAATTTGCTATTTTTATAGAAATTTTTATGGTTGATCTAGTTTCTGACAAATCAATTTGGAAAATGTTTCCAAACCCTCTCTCCCCATACCAGGGGAATGTTTTTATTGGCAATTTTCAATATTTATTTAAACGCAATAGAATTGAAATTTTGTTTATGGTCACAACCATCAATAATATGCCGTGGGATTTTAAGGTTTTTTTATCGACCGATTCTGTACAGCGAATATAATTCAACTTGAACTTGTTCTTTTTGAGAATTTTGTGAAAATAAAATAATTTTTTTACAATTAAAAAATGTTTTTCTTAAATAAACAAACAATCGAGCAAAATAATGAAGAATATAAACAAAATACAATCGAGGAAATGGAATTTCAAAAATTTTTGTTTTTATTTCGGAATTTTAATAATAAAAAGTAATCCTTTTGAACACTTCCCTTGTATTCAAAGTTACAAGACTTAACCTGTGTCCAGGAAGGCTAAAATGGATTTTGATTCCATAAACATATGTTTTATCGTCTGGAAATTGAGCAAATATTTCCAAATGAAGTTGGTCTTTACAACCCTTTAGTTAGGACAACAACCCAGCACCTCTTACTCCCAGTGTATTTTCATTTTATCCATGAGAGGATCTACAGAATAATGTCGGGGACCAAATGTAAGATCTGAGAAACTTTCCTTGGCAAATGTATGTTCGTATCCCCCCTCAGAAGAGATGACTTTAAAATTTCCAAAGGTTTCCATCGAGCACTGTTTCCAGCAGCTTGATTCCCTTAGACATTTGGCACAGCGAGCTGCACACTGCTTGACATACAAATCAAACGGAGTCAGGCAGAGCACGTTATCAAGAGCAGCCTTTAACCTTGCTTTGGCACCTTAATCGAGATAAAAATACGCGATTTTTTTTGTTACTTTCTTTTGGCATACCAATCCTCTAACTGTCACTACAAGTACCTCTATATATATGTATATGTATGGTTTTAGTACCCAGGAAGAAAAAAGGTACCAAATTGTAATCGTTTTATTGAAAGAAGTACCACCAACAACAAAAAATTGAATTTTTTTTTACCAAATTTTAACCTGCTTTTGTTGGCAATAAATTAAAACATTTCGACTGCATTTCACCGAATTGAAAATCAATTTTCATTTGATTGTTGGGCTAAAGACGGTCATTAACCAGTTATTGGTAGAATGAGCAAGCAATCGTATATATGTAGACCACCAGATTGATTTGAGCTTTTGGCGGTAAAATAAATAAAAAAAATAAAAAAAATTAAACAAAAATCGTATCAATTTGCATGAAAAAAAAAAACTTAAAAATTTACTTACAACCGTTCGCTTGAAGGCAAATTTATGAATTGGTCTGGTCTGGACCTCAGTCATAAATGAAAGACAGCAACGGCAATGGTTGCTGCAATAATGATTATTTTACTGTTGCTGCTGTTGTTACTGTTGCTGTTGAGCGTTTGCTGTGTGATTTGTGAACAATAATTTCTTTTAAGTTGACATTTTGAGTGCAACCTGTCATGACAACGAAATGAACAGTTAGTTTTTGTTAATGATTTTCTATTGTCTACCAACAAACTCGATTCCATGGAAAAGGGAGTATAGAAAAGTTTTTTTTTGTTTTTTTTTTTTTTGTTTTTTAAGGAATGCCAGCAAGTTGTTATTACAAGACTGGCATTAATTTTTTTTTTTTATTATTTTTTGATTGTTTATTGTGTTTTGCGTCGATCACTTTATCAAATTAATTGCAATTAATTGCATAGAGTGTGTAAATAACATCGAATCCAATTACTGTCTCAGTGAAAACAGTCTCAAATGACTGAAACGAACCAATGTAATGATCGGTTGATCGTGTCACATGATGCTAAGATCAGAAATGAGTACAAACCTAAACAGGTTTACTTGCTATGATGGTATATCATCATTTGTCCCCAAGTAGAGCTCTGTGACTATGGTTCATGTATTTGCTAAACTTTTGCGTGAGCCTCACGTCGTACATTTTGCTTTACATTGAATTGTTGGTATTATAATGCAGATCTAATTCGCATTTTTCAATCTCATGGAAGCCAAGCTGAATTACCATCTGCCAAATATCCAGACCTTATCGATCTAAAGCACTATGATTTCCATTTCATGATTCACTCTTCCTATTAGACGTGAGATGAGAGTTCAAACTCCAGATCAAACAATATGTTTCTTCGGCGACTGCCTCTTTCTGGCAAAAACTCTGAGAATGAATAAATTTGCCATGAAAAGTTACTCATAAATCTCTCGTTTAGAGCCGCCGCTCACACACAACATGGTTGATGTGAGAAGCTAGGTTGTAATCCTAACTGAAGGGTTATAATGACCAATTATCCAAAATGGAATCGCTTAATACAATATTTTTTTAAGATCAAGGTTGTGGCTCTAGGTCTTAATACGTAATTTATCGAAACTTACCTTACAGTTGAATTTTCTGCCGGTAGCATGGATGTGGTAGATGAGATCGTTGGAATTTGAGTCGAATTTGATCTTTTATAGGAAGGTTAGCTAGAAGAGTTTATTTTCGATGGTCTCACGTTCGCTTATACTTGTTGTGAGCTTTTTTAAATTTGAAAAAATTTATAACTCAACTACAATTGTTTCAAACACCAAAAGGAAGTAGAAGAAAAAGAAGAAAAAACTGCTCGGACAAGAATATGAATTTGACCAATGAGACATGGACTATGTTGACTTTAAAGCAGTCTGCGGTTATTCGCATACACTTGCAACTTAAAAAACCCAACATGAAGAAGTCTAACAGGTTGAAATTGATCGTGTAGAATATCCAATGTTGAGTGAGCTCTGTGTTACGTAACCTCGTTGTGATGACACCACATGTCGTTGGTGTCCGATCATTTTATTCGACCTTAAAGTGATCGCTCTGAAAGAAATTGGACCGATGATGCTGCTAATAGGATCGATGTCGCTGCAAATCGTACGTTCTCGGTGGTGGTCAAACCAATCCACATCAAACACTGACTTTTCGGAATGCATTGAACGCTTTTGGGTCGTATGTGGATTGGTATCGTTCATCTAAAAATGGCTCATTCATCTAAAAATCGACTCAAAGCTGAAGATGATTTATCGATGAAAATTAACGTCAGTTGCCAACTGCTCTGGAGTCCATTCAATGAACACACATCGTAGGCTATGCTTGTTTACCTTCAGTTTCTATGTGAATTGTGAATTTTGTGCGGGTGCAGGCCTTGGTCACGACACATAACTGGCCAAGTTGTGGTCTGCGAAAGGACGACTTCTTATGAGCGAATTGAAATCAACTCCCTCGGATTCTCCTGCATACTTTCAGGGACAGCGGCTATACTATCGACAGATCTTGCATTTCGTCTGCGTACCTATGTTGGGCGATTGTTTACTGCTTGTTTAATCGGTAGGGCGATTAGTTACGTTACCCGAACAGAACACACACATTGAGAAAACGAGTTATTGACTACTTTATCCGTTCGTGATGATTTGGCAAAACTGACACAATAAATGACAACTAATTTGACAAATGCGGTTTGAACAAAATGGCTGTTACCAACCGTTCTGAAGTTCTGAAGATCCGATGTAATACATACAGTCCTGGTACTTTAGAGTTTGAATTTGTCTTTGTCTATGCCTGTGTCAGCTTATGAATAATAACATCTCTGAGGAGAGAGCTTATGGATATTAAAGTTGGTGAAATTTCGTTTGATTTTGTATTGAACTAAGCCGCTCTCTGTTGCCTGGTTTAATAGGAAACTCAGTGCGATGATATGGAGATATTAGAGACCCCTTTGTACTCCTCTAATGCTATTACTGTGTAAGTGTATTCGATACATACATACATACATGATTTTTATCATTACAAACCTTTAGTCAGAACAATGACCAAGCTTCTCACAGTACTTATGTTGTGTGTGTTAATTTTATACATAACTGGCGGGATTTACAGTTTAAAGATGACTCCGAACGACAGATTTTTGAAGGAACCTTTTCATGGCAATCTTATTTACTGTCAGAGCATTTGCTAGAATTCCGCTGAGTGGGATTCACCGAAGAAATATCTTTTCATATTTCGTTTACGATGTCTGACCGGGGACTTGAACCGTAGGCTCACATCTGACACACTACCAACTTGACTTTGGCGACTTCAATGCAATTTTACCACTTTCTTAAATTTTATGTACAATCTTCCAAATTTTTGCATTTGAGATCGATTATGACGACTTTAATCACTTCGTAATGCTTTAAAGGTGGCCAGGTTGGAATCTCCACCTTTATTCAAATGACTTGCATGTTCTTTGGTTATTACGAGGATATCGCGAAACCTTCATACTTTCAGATGAAAGATGTTTGATAGCTGACAGCCTAGTTTTTGCCCAAAAATGTGTTAAGGGGAAGACATATTTCGTTCTGTCATCTAATTTCTGAACCTGCTTTCGTGTTGATTCAAAATTTGTGGGAATCCAAATAAGCACTCTTCGTAATAACTTTTTCACGAAAAAGTGTTTAAACGAGCGTTTTTTTTTCACAAATTTTAGGGGAAAGAAAATCAACGAAATTTTTTTTTTTTTTTTGATTTCTTTGGCCAAATGTCAGTCAACAAATTATTTAAAAAAAAAGAAATTTTTTTCTTCTTTTTAATTTTGTATTGAAAAGCCCGCGGATGTTTTGACGTGAGTGAGTGAATATAAAACTTTACATTTCGTTTCGTTTTCTTTTCTTTTTTTTTATGGGTTTTTAACAAATTACATGGGATGTGGATGGGGCAGCGCAATAGTTTATTATGATTTCTGGA
Source organism: Sarcophaga bullata (assembly GCA_005959815.1). Classification (NCBI taxonomy): domain Eukaryota; kingdom Metazoa; phylum Arthropoda; class Insecta; order Diptera; family Sarcophagidae; genus Sarcophaga; species Sarcophaga bullata. Next base: position 207,265 of record QOCX01000308.1, on the reverse strand, counting down.
ATTTGGAATTGAATGATGCAGTAGTTGCACGTATAAAGAGTGAAATAATTCCTGAATTCAAATTTTTTTTCTCTTTTTTTCTCTTTCTTTAAAAAGTATTTTACATGTGAATGGCCGTAGGGTACATTTTCTGGTTTTGTGGTGTATGAACTGCAATATTTTAATGTTTTTTGTTTTTTGTTTTTTTTTTTGGTAACCAAATTATCACTTGTTGTTTGACTATAGCCGGTAACCAATCGCATTTAACCATAATTTCATTATGAAATCTTTTTAAAATGCACACAATAACCCAAAAAAAATTTTTTTTTCCCAATTTTCCAATTTTTTTGTTGTCTTTTTTTGTTGTTTTTTTTTTTAATAATAATTTGACTCAATTTAATATTTTCGTATAATTTTTTTCTCTCTGTTTTTCTGTCGTTTCAGGTGAGTAATACAATATTTTTTGATGCTTTTGAAACCCCTAAAGACCTATTTTTCTTAAACTCTGATTGAACACCATGTGAATGAAGTAAACGAATCTGTGTGTCTGGGTAAGCATTAGAAAGAAAAACAATCTGAATCTCATGAAATTAATGAAAAATTTATGGATTATATAACTGAGAAAAGTGTGGGATTTTTTTGATTAAAATTTTGTTTGTTTGCTACGAAAAGATTTCATTTTAAATACTGGCTGACCATCATGAGCGAGCTGTAGCTTTTGTCTAGAACTGCTCTCTTTTTACACGTTCACGCCGGTGCGTACCACCGGTGGTCCGCAGTAGACCGCCTCATCGGGCGGCGTATACCACCGGTGGCCCGCACCAGACTGCGACATCGGTTGACGTGCACTACCGGTGGTACGCAATTGATTATGCTAATAGACGGTAGGTAACACCGATAATACAACTGCCGTCTGATAGAGCCAAAAGCATTTAGCGCAACCGCCTGTAGGCGACAACCACGAATTTAAGCGCCGGCATGAGAACGTGTTAAGACAAAGAAGAAATCAAATAGAACTTCTTTTATGCCCGGTTTTAAACTGAAACGTCTTTCATAGAGATTGTCATGCAACGACAATAATAAATCGCGGTAGGCTATGCTTTCTAGAAACTATTTTTTAAATAGTTTTTTAACTGGCCATTGTTATCATGGAATTTGGTGGGTTTTTCACCAATTCTTGCTTTAGACGTACCTACATGTGCATATCAACTGAAGGTGTTTAAGGGACAACGAGAAGTCAATTTTAATGACATGGTTTGGTTTAAGTGAGTCCTCTTATCACTTGAGTGGTACAAATAATAAAACTTGTCTTATCTCTTATCCTAATTCGTTCGCCAAAACGTTATTTTTCTCCAGTTAGTTGTCTGTGTGGCTTCTTAATATATGATAGGGCTTACCATGATTACTTACTTATAGTCGCCGTAATCTAGTATATAGTGTGTTGGCTTATTATCCCCGGTCAGACATGAAAAACGAAATATGATCGAAATATTTCTTCGGCGACTTCCTCTCAGAAGATTTCTGGCAAAAACTCTGAGAATAAATAAAATCAATAAAATTAATACACACAACATAAGTGGTGTGAGAAGCTAGGCCGTAATCCTGACTGAAGAGTTGCAATGGCCAATTATGTATGTATACATATATGCTTACCAAGAAATCTTGACCTCTGCACTAGACCGTCGAATATTAGATGCGCCACCAATTACTTACTGCTACACCCTTCCAATTCCTCAGTATCTTAGATCTCCTGTTATTGTAAATTTCTACTGAGTTTGACAAGAGTTTTTGCCTATCTCTGACCGTGCGCTTCTTTTACTCCAATTTTTACAAAAAAAAACCTACTGTATTGACAGCTGTTAGGTTTCTGGTTTAATATGTTAGATTCACCTTTCGTCCATGATCACGATACTGTACAAAAATTGCTCCTAAGTTTTTACATTTAGGTAGAGGTGGCTGACCATCTAAGAGAGTTGGCTGGACACACATAGAGCTCATTGTGTTATCATGGTTTTCCGCTATCCCTTAGTCTCGGAACCACTCGGAGCTGTCAATGTTAATCCGTAACAGTGCCTCCAGATCATCCATATAGTAAGCACTAAAGTAGTTTTTTCTCCTTTAACAAAACGTGACCATGCAGGCGAAGGATTGTCTTCTCCTCTTCTTCATCCCTGTCGCTTCTGCAGAAATCATTAGCAAGGTCTTGTAATGACCCCCACAACCATACTGAGCATGTCACTCTGGAGTTTAAACAGTCTTACTGTGAACCCTTTATTCAGCTTTGGTCAGATTTTCCCCGCCTATTCCATTGTGAGCATACGTGATAATCAAATTTTGGAAGGTTTTCTCATATTCAACTAATCATTCCATATCGAAATCATTGAACCATATAGGATACGTATGATTTTCGAAGTATTTCGCATATTGCCGCAATTTCCAATAGCCCAGTACCATAAGGTACAATAATTTTTAAATAGCTCCGAGAGCAGGAATCCAAAACAATCGACATTCTTCATGTTTGTACGGCCACACTTTTATGAAATTCAGTAACACCAAGACCTAGTTTGAGTGAAAATAAAACTTGATGTCCTTTAAGTGAGTGACAATGGTTTAGTAGGTAGTACGTTTGCTTAATAGGCGTGGACACATTGCTCAAGTCCTAGCTCAGGCATCTCACACAATACGAAATGTGGAAAAAAATCTTTGGCAACTTCATCTCAGCAGTCTTCTAGTAAAACCTCTTGGAGGTAATAAAATTGCCTTGGAGAGCTTCTCTAAATTTGTCATTCGATATCGACTTGAAATTAAAGGCCTCGCCACTTATGAATTGAATAGAGAAGCTTGGTTGTTATCTTGTCTCAGGGTTGTAATGAATAATGAAGTAAAAAATTAAGTATGACGATGTTACGAAATCCTTTTTTTCTTATTTCTTCTAAAATCACTTAGCAGTCTTGCTATCAATAGCGCCCAGACATATAGAACATCACAAACTGTTATCGCACTAGTTTCTCCATCCAATTAGAAATGCATTATCAGTCCTATATTTTGAAGTAGCCTAGTAGGTAGTACTTTAGCTCATTTGACGTGAGGCCACGATTCAAACCTTGGGTCAGACATCTTCAACAAACCGAAATTTGAATATTTCTTCGGCGACTTCCTCTCAGCAGGTTTCTGGCAAAAACTCTCTGAGAGTAAATAAAATTGCCATGAAAAGTTTCTCAAAAATCTGTTGTTCAGAGTCGACCTTAAACTCTAGGTCCCGCCACTCATGTATAAAATTAACACACACAACATAAGTGGTCTGAGAAGCTAGGCCGTAATCCTGACTGAAGGGTTTTAATGGCCTATTATGTATGACCGATTAGATATGTTTGTATGTAACAAAGTGAAATGTCCAGATGTACCCAATTAGTGGCTACTACATCTATCCACACCTATTGTGGCCTTATGTACATTTCGATTAAATTCGTTTACGGATTCAATGAAACGTATTACTATGTATAAATACTAATACTAGAAAAAATGTAAACAAATTATTTTTACCACAACAAACATTTCTTAAAAAAAAAAAAAAAAATAGAAAAAAAAAATGTTGATTCCAATTGAATTTCATACCACCTCTGATATCAATTAAATGAGTTCCAATTTAACCGCATAAAAACACTTCATTTAACCGCATTACGTTACGTACGAGTAGTATACGAAATCAATTTTAGTTTTTTTTTTTTTATTGTACTTCGCAATGTTGCATTAAAACTAAACGAGTAACAGGGGGGTTGCAGAAAGGGATGGACAGAATTAAAACAAACAAACAAAAAAAATTGTTTTTCTTTTCAATTGAAATCATTTCGAATTGCGTAATAAACAAACAGCAGCAGGATATGGGACTTACGTTCATTATTCCCTTCACTTCAGGAAGCAAAAGTTAAAACGTAAGCAAATAAGTGCAATGAAATTGGAAGAGATGAGAAACGTAAATGAATACAAAGGATAATAATAATTGAAAGCACACTTTTACAAGGATATTGAAGAAGAAAAAATAAAATCAAAAGTCGTCTATAAAAGAATGAGAGGAAATAAGGGAAAAATATAATAAACCAGGGTTGTGTTTAAAAGCTGAAGGGTTATGATTATTTTATAACAAACTATTTTGAAATTTTGTTGTAAATTATTATTCCTATTCTCTCCTATTTATACATTCGAATTTTTTACTACCCCTTCTCAGTGCTACCTCCTTTATTTTATATTTAAAAGGTTGACATCAGAGAGTACTACTTCTAAATCAAATTTATGTTTATGACTTTATGATCAATGTAATCCGCCATTGTCAAAGCAAATAAAAATGGGATGAAAATCTAATGAAATGTTGCCATGTAGTCGCTTGTAATGGACTTTATGATACCCTACAGCAGGAGGTTTTACTCTTTGAAAATCTTTACACACAGAAAAGGAGGTAGAAACCTCAAGTCCATTATGACAACGCGAGATCATCATTAGACAGAGTCCCAATATAGAATCAAAATGCCAAGCATTAAATCTGAGTCAGTAGACATGTACAGTCAAAGAAAAAAGTCTACATACACTACGCTGTCTACTTTCTAATTTTCTTTGACTGCTTATACAAGCGAAAGCTAAATTTTTTCGATATCTTCCAGAGACAACATACCAGTGGCATAGGGAGAGCCTCCACCCTACAAGGAATCTGTGGTTTTTAGGAAAATCAAATTATTCTCTTGTTTCCAATCTGATAGAGCACATGGATATTTGAAAGTAGAATATTTAGGGCGTCCTCTAGCGTGAATAGTATCACAAGAGATGTCTGTATTCCCCTCTATATTTTCCTCTTAGTAATGCCCTATAAAGCAGTATGTAGTAACCGATAAAGTTACACCGCTTCGATTATTATCTCATATTCATCAGTACGTCTACTTTCCAGTAGCGCCAGCAGGATATTCTTATTTTTTTTATTTTTCATTATATTGCTGCAATGAAAGTTTAGATCTCATATTCAACTACATTACGTATGCATGTATATCCTCGGGTCCTGTGGGAATTCGTGCTTGCGAGGATGGGAGCCTCCATAGCGTTTGCGACACCAGAATCGTTTTGTGAAATGCGGGCAGATGATCGAAAAGATGATCAACGAATGATAAGATAAAGAGATTCAAGGACTCTTCTCAAACCAAGTGGAGTTGGACTTGGACTTGGTTTGAGAAGATCTGAATTTTGCATTAGACTGTCCAAATATAAATTGTCTTTAGCAACCTGCCTTAAAAGAATCCACTGTGGGTACACTTATTTAGAATATCTCATTATGAACGGCGACTACTTATGAGAATGAACCATTCCAGAAGGAAATCATTCCAGAATGCATATCAAGTGCTAGGCAGTGAATTGCCATTATTGATGTCGAGTAGTATTTGAAATTTTTCGGGACAATAGACTTCAACAATATAGGGGTACAATAGATCTTACAATACTAAGATTCCTCTTTACGGTAATAATATACACTGTAGATGTGCTCTCGAGCCATATTAACCTAATCGCTGGCTTTGCATACTTAAAACGTAAAAAACCCAAGAAAAGTTTACGAAGAGTGGAATACGTTTCTGTACTATAGGGTTACCAAGCTTTTATATTGGCTATCACGTATTCTTTATACGGATAGGTAAAGCAACAGGACATTACAGCTAAACGATAGTCTCAATGCAACCCCTGACAAGATTCTTATTCTTGATAAAGCTGCTATGATTTCATTCAGAAAGTCATGATGGGTACGATTAATCAGTAGGGGCCCTAAACGAGCAATATCACCAACTAAATTTTAGCTTCTCATAACATTCATGTTGTTTGTGTAAATTTTATCCACGAGAAGTGGAACTTACAGCTAAAGTCGACTCCTGACGATAGATTTTCCAAAAAAAAACTTTTCATGGCAATTTTTATTTACCCTCAGAGTTTGTGCCAGAAGACTGTTGATAGGAAGACGCCGAAGAAATGTCTGAGTTGGTTTTTGAACCAAGGCCTTGCGTCTAAGCCAACATACTACTTAGTTGACTACGGTGACTTTACATTGAACACATATGCACGCTTCACTTAAAACTGCTACCATGCACTATTGAAGTTGTTTCAGCCTTCATGGGATCGAAAAGCTATCCGTGATAATAAGATTTCATTTGCTTTGACAGATGTGTACAGTACGTAATAGTGGGAGTGAATACTATTCACTTTCACAGAACTGCTTATGCGAGCGGGTCAGAGCTGCAGCATCACAACTGTTGTTAGTGCTGGAATCATATGAAGGAAGATAAAGCTTGTCAATCACTGTATCTCAATGCACAGAGTGGTCGTTAAGAAGACAAGGTTTCATATAGACTATGGCGACTTTAATATTACTTCAGAGAGTTTGACAATTGAAACGGTCCCGGTCATTCAAAGTGAAAGCATCAAAACGTATATAAAAACAGACCGAAATTCTTGGAAGATCCCTTCCTTCAGGACTTCGAAGGCAATAGCCTTATCGGTTATTTCCACGCTAGACCTGGGTTAACAAGACTATAACAAGCTACACTGTCACACGACTTATGCCTTTAAGGGCGTATTATCTGTCAAGTTAACTTATAAACTGTACTCCAAACGACTTAGAAATCTATTCCGAGAATTCGGAGCACTTCTAAAGCACTTATTACTTGAAACGGTCCATTTACTTGCATTGTTTTTGAAAAAGTAACAAACACTACATCAAACGCAATACAATTCGTAGTAGTGTCGGACTAAGAATAATTTTCAATTTTCAAAAAGGGGGTAAAGAGGGTAAGGAGTAGCTGTTATTTTAGATTTCCTTTTTCGATTACATTACGTTCTACCTTTTAATACAACAGTAAAGGAAATTAACCACAGATGTTGTTGTTTTTAACACATTTGAAGTGTTAAACGTCAAATGTTGACAAAAATCTTTTTATTGGAAGATCAAAACGAGTGCGATAAAACAACGAAAAGCCGTGTTGCTGCGGATACAAAACAATTTTCAAATTTAAGCAAAAACTAATCTAAGCGATGATGCGATAAAAACGTTTAAAGAAAACATTTTCTAAACACTTCCGGCTGTTTTTTTTTTTTCCACCCCAAATGATAGTCAGCAAGTAACTGGCAAAGAACGATTAAATCGTAAATAAAAATTTAGGCAGTTTGATGGCTGGTTTACTTGGCTCTGGTCTCTAGTGCCTGTGTATGTTTTAACTCAATAGCTGGCAACACCCCTTTTTAATACAATACGTATGGGATATGGTTTAATGCTGCCTGGCAAGTATGCCTTCGTAGAATTATTTGCTTTTTATTTTCGCCCCTCATTTTTTGTGCTGTTGTTGTTGTTGTTGTTGTTGTTGTTGTTGTTGTTTAATTATGTAAATCAATATGTGTGTGTGCTTTTAAATCATGCCAATTGACATGTTTATTGATCTCTTGTATAAACAATTACCCAAATTTATGGCCTGGTCTCGTTTATAATCCATCCCCCTGGTTACATTTCATAGTTTCATCAGTTTCATGAAACCTCTCTACTACTACTACCAACACCGAGTGTGTGTCTGATGTGCCCTGACGACTTGTGCCCCTTTTTTAATTGTTAATAATTATGGTTTTAAATTTGAATTAAAAAAAAAATACAAATTTATTGTCGGGGTTTCTTTTTTATTCTTCTTTATTTCTTCCAACATTCCATAATTATAGTCGCATGCTTTTGGCCTGTTTTTTTTTTCTCCTTTCGAGGGATTAGTTAATTGCCTTTAATCATGTTTATTTTAAGCATGAATCCGGGGGCTGAATTCCATGTAAACAGATGGCTTTTTATGTGGGAGTCTGTCTAAATACGACTGCTACGAATTATTAAGAATCATTATTATGAACCTTGTATTAGACATATATTGTTAAAGGTCAAAGTTCACTGAAAGAAATTTGAATGAGAAAGATTTGAATTAATTCGCTCACAGACAAATATACGTTTTAAATGGACATTCAAACTAGATTTAATTTATTTTAAGCAACGAAATGTTACAAAGTGGTTTTGCTAGTCATCGTATCCCTGAATGTGACATAGCAGTGATTAGAGTTCAAAACTTGACAGCGACATGTGATCTATAGAGTGAGCAATTTAAAAGTTTAAATTTAAAAATGCAATAAAACAAAAACGGTTTGAGATTTTGTCAAATTTTTATTTTTTTTTTTTTGTTGTGAAGTGCTATTGTTCCAAATAGAAGTGGAATATGGTTGCCGCGACTGGCCTCACAGAGTATTTCTTTTGATCGGACCAAGTCTCATGCATTTTTTCGATGGTATGAAGTCATATCTCAGCAATGACATTACAAATGTTGGCCTTCAAATGCTCAATTGTTTCTGTTATCTTTAACGGTTCCACACAGAAATTATTCCCGAAGGTCCAAATTGCAGTTTTTCTGGCGGCCAATTGGCATCATCATTTCAGCGTTTAATTTAAACGGCCATCAAACGTTTAACGTGATAAATCAATTGTGTTTGGCAAGTTGCATCATCATGTTGAAATCAAACATCATTCACATCAATACCATGAAGAAGGGGTACAAAAAAATCGGTTACCATGGTGCGATAAGTGTATCCATTGACCGTAATGCATAATTGCTCATTACAACCCTTCAGTCAGTGTTATGGACCTAGTTTGTCACTCCACTTAGGTTGTGTGTGTTAACTTCATACATAAGTGGCGGAGGACTTACAGTTTAAAGTCGACTCTGAATAACAGATTTTTGAAAAACTTTTTTATGGCGATTTTATTTAGAGGAAGTCACGGAAGAAATATTTTTTTTTTTTTTCATATTTTCAATTTGATATTTGGTCGAGGGTTTGAACCGTGGCCTTATGTCTCATAAGCCAACACTCTACCTACTAGACAATGCCGTAATGTTTATTCCGTCCTCATTTTCATAGAAATATGGGCCAATGACATCTTCGCTCTGCAAGTCGCACCAAACAGTCACTCGTATTGGGAGCATTGGCTTCTGTAAAACCACGTGTTGGTTTTCTGGGCCACAAATACGGCAAATTTGCTTATTAATGTACCCTCCAAAGACGAAAATGAACTTCATATTAAAAGATGATTTTTATCGTAGAGTTTCTCGATGGCCCAGCTAGCAAAGCGGCTTCAACTCTTGAACCAATTGAACTTTGTAAGACGTCATACCGAGATCTTTTCCTAAAATTATATGTGAACTGAGTCGTGAAATGTTCTATTCTTGAGAACGATAATGAGTTGATTTTGATGGATTCTCAAGCCCACTCTCAGCCACAGCTTCGATATTTTCGGTCGTATGCACTGTACGAGCACACACACTTGGCGCATCAACAGTGAAACCAGTTTCACGAACTTTAGCAATAAACTTACGTATACCGGGCACTGTTGATCCTTCTTTGTGACCAAATTTTGTACGACATGTTCGTTCAATTTCCGAAAAATTGTCTTTCTTTTGGAAATAAATTTCCAATAAAGTCCAACGTTGCTCAAGCGTAAATCGATTCATGACGTTCAGAATACGATGATATAAGTATTGCCAGATTCGCAATAACTAATGGTTGAAATTTAAACCGACAGATGGACCACCTGATCCATATTATTGTCTGGTTGAGATCACCATGTTGGCAATGTTGTTTTTCTTAAAAATCTACACTCCCTTCACTTCAACATTGTGAATGTAAAATGTGGAAGTTAAACATGACAGACTTTAGCCATTCTTCTTANGATTACCTCAATTCAAAGCTTTATAATATCAATTTTAAATATTTTTTTTTTTTTGGTTTCTCGTTTCTTTGAATTCATTGCTTCTTCTAATCTTTCTAATCATCCTCTCCAGCTGTTTGTGGTAACGCCACATTAAGCGTTAAAAGTATAACGGATTATTTTGTTGCCATAAATTATCACATTTAATTACAGCATCCATCCCATACATCTGATAAAACTTTTAACATTACTAAGCTGCATTCCATACTACGTTGTGTTCCTAGTCAAATATTCATAAGTGACCTCAAATTCATACAAAAAAAAAAGTTTCAATTCAGTTCTGAAACATGTTCTTGACAAATGTTTCAATGGAAATTAATTTTCCAACATTTTTATGGGATTTTTTTTTCATAAAAATCGACCCGACCGACCGCCTTGATAACAAATTTATTAAAATGATTTGAAAATAACAACAAACAAAAAAAAAATGTGACAACAAATGTAATCGAAGAACAAGGTATTAAAAGAAAAGAAGAAAAAACAATAGAGAGAGAGAGAGAGAGAAAAAACCCACACAAAACTACTGACTTATGAACTCCAACTCAGATCAGAATGAAGCTGTCAAATAACGGGCTGAATAACCGCATTTATCAGAGAGAAAACAACGAGAGGCGTTGTGAAAACAAGCGACAATGATTTGAATTCATTAAGGTATGTCAATACAGATTTTTTAAATCAAATAAGGACGGCATTTTTAGGTTTCCGCATCCATTTCTGAATTCTGAATTCTTTTTAGATCCGCAGCATATAAAATACCGTTTTATCTTCTCTCAAGTTTCTCTTTATTAATTATACTGCCCGTCTACTACTAACGGGAGACCTTTTACACAATTTCGATGTCAGTGGCGGTGTTTTACCATTGAATTTTCCGCCACCAGCCAGCTAGAAAAGTGCAACAGAATATAATTTCATCAAATGAAACAAAACGAAACGAAACAAAACCTGTAACAGAACATTAATTGTTAATAATTTATTTACACCTTGTGGTCAAAGAAAAAGTGCAATAAACAATACAAAATGTTAACGAGAAAATGAAATTCGAAATTCAAATGAAAACACAAAGAAAAAAACTCAGAAGTACAATCGATTGTTAACGAATATGCAATACTGAAACAAATGCTCGCAGTATTAAATACAGTCGGTATAACAACCACAAAGATACGAACATATTCACGCAATTTACTCCCCTCCCTATAGCCGTTAAAAAGTTGAAATAGTTTCTCAAAAATCTGTCATTAAGAGTCGGCTTTAAACTGTTGGTCCTGCCACTCATGAATCAAATTAACTCCCACAACATAAGTGGTATGAGAAGCTAAGTTGTAAGCCCCTCTCCAACCTCAGTAGCTTTAGTTTGACTTGAATCGTATGCTGAAATGTACTCGTTTCATACTGGAAAGCTACATGGTGTGAAGCCTCCTTTCCAGTTTCAAAACATTTCAACAATACAGCCTTAGCATATGGGAGCTGATACATGCACAATATTTGTTCTGGTATTTCTTGTCAATCGACAACTGCATCACGTAGAAATTCGATTCGCAGTATTTTCTTTTGATCAAAGGGGTTATATTGGGCATAAAGCGCGTCTACATTCTATTCTAATGATAGTTCTCCCATCGTTACTATCTTTTTCAAATTATCATCCATCCTCCCTTCGTTTTTATAGTCGCAGCTGAATCCTGTGTCTTCAAGACTTTGAAACTGTCTTCGCCTCTTTAATGCTGCTATGATATGAAGTAAATGGAGTCGTACAACAGCTTTTATGCCAGTACCCTGCACTGCAGAACAGACGTCACCGGCTTTTTAAGTGACTGTACGTTTGGACATGGCGGCGAACGTGCCACTAAGAGAAGTGACCAGTTTCATTCGGATTGGTTGAAAACCACCATTAACGGACCATGGCAGGCGAACTTAATTCACACTGGGTAACACAATGGGCCACCGAGTGTACCCGGTAAGCTACCCTCTAAGCGGAACTAATATCGCTAACACCATTATTATTCCTTTATGTCGTTTTTGCAGCGAAAACTTTCAACCATGTCGGCCAATCATATAGAAAAAGATTCTGTGTTAGTATCTCCATATATTGCTTTAATTTTTTCCATAGCAAGTGGCAATCTAAGCGTACCAATTACTTTAACTGCTATGTCCATCGCCTAATCTATATTCCTTACCTTCTTAGTCCATAAACTATAAAAAAACGTATGCAGAACTTAAAATTGTAGCCTCATTCCTAAAACCATGCGATAGTTGGAACCCTACTACCGAGCCCTAAAGGACACCCGCCTACATCTCCGTTTTTCCCCATCTGGTATTACTTCTTCGCTCTCACAATATGTTCCTAATTCACGGAATTAAAGACTTTCTTAGTCAAGATTGAACTGCCCTTCAGCCAAAGCTCCATCTTTAGACTTCTATTGCGCCTCTTGCTATGCTCACTACCGCTATCACCTGATTGAAGCAGAAACACTGAAAACACTTTACCGTGTATTACTTTACGTCAATATTGTTTGGATAAAATTCTACAAATTGTCTTCCAATGGTGACCATTATTATTGTTGATAATTTGTACCTTAGTCCACAGATTCTTGTGGAATTACCGTACATTTCCTCAGCATACAGGAAGTTGTCTTGCAAAAATACCAGCAAGAGATACCTATTGTTGGCGGTAAGGTAATCTAGCAAGAGTACGACCAGTTAAAACTTCAGCTCTGACGTATTAAAAAAAAGGAAAGAAATGTGACAGAAATATATTTCCTTCGGTGATGGCGTCCTCTATATAGTCTTCCATTAAAATCCAGGTCTAGGTTCTAAAATCGAGGTTGAAAAGCAAAAGACGAAGATCTCTTTAAAAATGGATTTAAAAATGGATATCCACAAACTAATCTGAAGATGTTGAAAGTTTTTAAAGATGTTGTGAAAGAAGTTCTGGACATTACTTAGGCACTACATCTTATGAAGATATTCGCCCATTGCCCAAATTCAGAAGAAACTGTTCAGTAAAGTTGCATTGTAAGAATGTCCAATTTAAGGTGAACAGCAAATGAAAATGATCCTCTAAGTTGACTTGTTGCTGGCGATTGAAAGTGTAATGGAGGTAAAGGGAACTGAAAGGCACTTAAAAGCAGTCAGTCGGTCACTTCGCATAACAGTATTATTAATGGCAGCATAGCCCCTGTGGGGAAAGTGTAAGTAATGATAGAACAACTGGGTACCGCTCGGTTTACTTGGTGGATATTAAATTAGTTATAGAAGTCTACGTAGTCGATTAGACTAGAGACCACAGTTCAAAACACCAAGTCAGACTTTTTCAACAAAACGGCGACTTCCTCTCAGCAAATTTCTGGCAAAAACTCTGAAAGTAAATGAAAAAATTTGCCACGAAAATGTTCTCCAAAAAATCTTTCGTTCGGAGTTGATTTTAAATTGGGACCTACATACAATATCAGTGGTGTGAGAAGCTAACTCGTAATCCTAAGTAAAAAATAATTTTTTTTGTTGCATTTTATTTGTCAAGGCGTTTAATTCTGAGAACGCCTTCGTTTAAACCATAAATGTTTGAACGAACTTTTTTTTTTTAGAAGAGTTCTTGTATTCTTTGATGAAAAATAGTATCAGAATCTGTAACATGTTAATAAAAATGATTCTTTTGTTGTTGTTGTTGTTGTTATTGTTCATTTGTGTTTTGAGAAAAGATAACAACAATGATTTTGAATTTTTATTGATCATGTATCACAACGAAATTATTTCTTTTCTAATACGAGGATGCCACACATAGTTGCCTACAAAACCAAAACCAAACAACAACAGCATCATCAATATCGTCCCATTATCCCAGTATCCCATTACCATAATATTTTTGTGTTTATTTTATGATTTTTCACAAAAAAAAAAAAAAAAAAAATTTGAAATACAAACTGACAGACAGGCCAGGTCTGGGCCCGAGTCCAGCTTTGTATTGTGCTTCAAAACAATATTTTTTTTTTCTGTCTTGAAAACTTGGTGGATGAATGAAACACTGTGGAAATCACAAAAAAAAATTGTGTTGTATGTGATCCCCTTTATTTGTTGTTGTTGTTGTTGGTTATGGTTGTATAACAATAACGTTTTTTCTTATTTGCCCTCCTTCATATGATCATTGCCTCATGCCACACACGTTGTGATCGTTCGCACCTTTTCCAGTTGGTCTGTTCGTTATTGCGTCTGTTCTCTAACCACCTTACCATTCAAGTGGCCCCAAAGAATAATATTGTGTCATGGGATATAACGACAGAGAGAGGGAGAGCCAGCAATTGCTTCATTTGCATAGTTGGTGGTCACTCCCGCCTCTCTGTTGTTGTTGGCCCGCAAACAAATACTGAATCTTGTTCATTTCATTTGATTCTGTATTCATGCGGCATTATTGTCAATTTTAAATCTGGCTAACTAACTATCTGACTGGTTGGCTGTGCCTGGTGTCTCTAGATGTCTAACCAATTTTGCTCTTTTTTTGTTTTTGCTGCTCTAAAGCTGTTGGCGTTCTTTAAGATAAAAATTCTTTGACCATTGAATTGATCACTCACTGCACATATTGGAGGTCAGTAGAAACAAATCAAAAAAGCAGCCAAGAAACAACAACAACAAAAATGAAAAATGAAGCAAAGCCTTGACTAAAACATATTAAATGACCACGTTGATGGCGTACGCCTAAGAACAAAACTCTTGCTTTTGCCATGGCTGTCATAAATTTATTGTTGCATTTGAATTTTTCAATTTCTATTTGTAAAGAACACCAAGAAATCGAATAAACCAGGAAGTATTTGTCAGCGATTACTTAGAGAAGGATGTCTTAAAACATCAACTAGAATGCTTATGGCTTTTGTAATTTAAAAAAAAAGTAAAATAAATATGCGAATAGAAATTTAATTAAAAGAATTACAACAAGAACTATCAAGGTGATACGAAGGTTAAGTTCTCTTGTACTTAAAACTTACATGGAGAAGTAGTGGCTGAAAAACTTTAGTTTCGTAGAAGGCATTAGATGAAAAGACTAGACTGTCTAAAGTATTATTCATTATCTTGAAATGATTCAGGCGCAGAAATCGTTCACTATTTAATTGCATTAAGTTGAGATATTTTCGTAGTCAACTAGGTAGTGTGTTGGCATATTAGACGTGAGGCCACGGTTCAAACCCCAGTTCAGACATTCCACACAACTTTATACATTCCCTAAGGGAAAGCACATGATACCTCATGAATATTGAATCCTATGATCAGACATTTCCTAGAGGAAACTAGCTAGAGGTCATAATAATGCTTGCTATTGCAGCAATATTTATATTTGTGAGGCCAGTCAATGATGTCAAAAAGTGAGAGATTGAAAACCTTTGTCTTCGTCTTCGTCCGATCCACAATTTCTGTAAAAAACATTTGGCAGAATCCGAAATCTTCCGGCATGCCTACCATTAAGACAGTAGCCCATGAGAATCGCATTTTGTGATGGATGTCCATGCTGGTCATGTGATTTTTTAATGGTAGAAGTGAGTCTTTTCTCTTCTTTTTCATATCAGGCCAGCAGAGTTTAACAATATTGCCCCTGCTGAAACGAATGGATGATATGGAAATTAACTTAGACAATCCGAATACCTAAGCTCTTTAATAAGTCGGAAAGTACGCCCTCTATACCGGCCCGGACCAGCAATTCAATTTCCAATGATAACCTCATGTTCTCTCGGAAACCATATCGAAAACTATCCTTGCTATAGAATTTTAATGGCAAGCAGATCATTGCCCCTCTATTGTTAATTTTTTTTTTTTTCTAAAGATGCCACCTATACCTGCTGGGTGTTCAAGAGAATAAAGTAATAGAAGAGGAGGGGAATTCAATATGAATCTCTTTGGTTACAAAGTTCTGGAGAAAGAGCATTTTATATGCCTATAACAAGGCTGAATAACGTGTTTTTTCAGTATTGTATTGCAAACTTCAGTTGATCAACACCGATTGCGGTGTAATTGAAATACTAAGCCAACATATACGGACATAAACATAGACGTACATACCAGAGATCAGCAATGAATCCCTTTTTCGCTACTCATAAGTACTCATGAAATTTTGATTCATTCATACTCACTACAACGTTGCTTTAGAAGTACAAGTTGCAACGAATATAAGTACAACGTTGACATCGAACTCAGAACATTCGAAATATGTTTGATTCATACGCCTACTCATTGAGAATCCGAACTTTAGAAAAATACTTATAATACTCATAAATGATTCGAGTGATTCGAATCATTCGTATACAATTTACTGTTGTAGTTATTATTGCATTTACAACAACAAAAGAAAAAAAGACACACAAGCAAAAAAAACACAGAGCAGCAAGCAGAGCAAACACATAACCTTCTAGTGAGTACTTTAGTGGTGTTCGTATGCAATTCATATTTCTTTTGTTGAGACGTGCATATGTTGAGTCATGGAGAGTAGAAATCAAAAACATCATGCGTAGTGTTAAGTATGAGTATGATGAGTATTTCAAACTTTGAATATGAGCAGTATGAGTATGATATCATAAAATAAGTATGAATGCGTATAAGTATCAGAAATTAAGAGCATGATTCGAATCTACTCATCTTTTTGAATACTCATTGCTGATCTATAGTACATCCATACATAATTGGTAATTAAAACCCTTCAGTCAGGATTAAGACCTAGTTTCTTACACCACTTATGTTGCATGTCGACTCCAAACGACATATTTTTGGAGAAACTTTTCATAGCAATTTCGTTTACTCCGCGCTAGAGACTGCAGAACAAAGTCGACGTTACACAGTCAAGTGTTGCTCCACAAATAATAAGAGTAGATGAGATGCACAATTTGCTAGTAATAAAGAAACACTTCTGAGAAGTATATACCTTAAGCTCTATAGGTCATCACCGAAGTATTCACCTAAGAACGTACGACTCAAAAACTATAAAGAGCGCTAGGCCAACAAATATTCTAACCCCCCTGATAAGTACATCGAAAAAAAAGTTGAGTTGAAGCGCACCAGATAGACAGAGGTCTGACACCACTAGAGTGCTGAATACGCTCAAGACGTAAAAGGTAGACAAAAAACTATACCGGCTTGTTAAAGCAAGCTCTAGATGTGTGTTTGACGAGCTATGCAAGCAGCAGAATGGTGAAATGTGAAAGCACTTGTAGTAGTCATTTATCCCATAGGCTTATTATTAAATACCGACATAACGACCCCAATTATACAAAATTTTTAACTTAAATTGGTGTTATTAGCAGTTGTAGACATTATTTTTACCCTGGCGTCTCACAAACACTGTTTATTGAAGAAGGAACTGCAGTCCAACATCTATTTAAGTCCTCACTATAGTGGTCTTTACTTCTAAGTGGTAAGAATCCGATCCACATACATAATTGGCCATTACAACCCTTCAGTCAAGATTACGGCCTAACTTCTCACATCACTTATGTTGTGTGTATTTATTTTTATAAATGAGTGGCGGGACCTACAATTTTCATGGAAATTTTATTCACTCTCAGAGTTTTTGTGAGAAATCTGCTGAGAGGAAATCGTCAAAGAAATATTTTTTCTTATTTCTTTCTATTCAAGACGCCTGGGCTTAGATTTGAACCGTAGTCTTACGTCTAATCAGTCAACATACTACCTATTAAGCTACGGAAACTTATCGTTAGAATATCGAAGCTCTAATGAAACAATAGATTTGGATTCCCGCCCTGTATAAACGATTTCCCAGAAATCGGTACGAAATGAAAGGGCCTGGTAACACTTAAATACGTAATTTACCATAAAACAGCTCAATTGCTCTGTACATTAAATGCCTTTGCTAATCATTTATCATCAATTCATATGGAATGTACTTGTCCTCTGTGTCGCAAAGGAATTCCCCCACAAGGAATGCTATTCCTGATTACATTTCTTAAGTTTAGATATTCCAGAAGATTGGTAATTGAATGTGAATGTTAAAACCTTGAGTCTAGGAATATTATTTTCAAATACTGCTCGTAGCATATGTTAAAGTATTTCTTCCTAATATTTAAATACAAATGGTATCATGCATGCATGATTATAATGTTTACCACCCCCTCAAAATGATGGCACATGTTAATTGATGATTCCATGTATTTAAGGCGTGAAAAAATTATTAGCGGCCATTAATTTATTCGAAACAGTGTTGTGGTATTAAACATTCTCAAGAGACACATGACCACCGGATGTTTTATAATAGTTTTCCGGTGGCATAATATTGTTGTTTTAAAGGACTTTATAAAATTCATTAATTTTTATTGTATTTAAGAGAGCACAGTGGGATATATTTACAAACAAAATATTTCTCTCATGTCAAGTGAGGGGGTGCTTATTGGTCACAAATTCGCTCCCATCTCTATCACTGTCATCTTCATAATTTATTATTTTGAAATTGTTGGCATATTTTCCAGGTGAGTAAATTTCATTATGAAGTTAATTAAAGGCCATGAGGGAAGGAAGTCTGTTTATTAAAAATTTGGTTCTCCCTTCTTTTGTTATATTCAGAGACCTGGAAAATAATTTTTGTTTCATTATATCGTGCGCGCAATTGAAATTGAATTAAAATTCCATTTTTAGTTTCATGACATGCATTGGAGTTCCACTGTGCTGTTTGAGGGTCAATGCAATCGATGACTTCTTATTTTTTTTTTATCATAAAATATCGATTAATTTTGCTTCATCCTAAGATCGAGTGAATTATACTTTTCAGTTTGAATTGATTGTTATTCGCTTTCAAACCAAATCTGCATTCGTCAAGTTGTGGTTTGTGAAAGTCAGACTTCTTGTGGGCACCGAGAAATCAACTGCCTCAGAACTCCTGCACACTTTCACGAATAGCGGCTAAACTATCGGTAGATCTACGTGACTGGGTGTTGGGCGATCGTTTATTGAACCAGTAGATTATGGTGACTGTACCATGGGCAAAGTACGTTGGCCGAACAGAAGGACCATTTTGTTAAAACAAATTTATTATTTGCACGTGTTGTTGACTACTTTATCTGTCCATGGGGTTTTTGGCAAAAATGACAACTAATTTGACAGATGTAGGTGCAGCAAGATGGCCGGCCATTATTGGCTGTCAGAGTTTGGAAATCTCTACTGCAATACGGTTTAGTATACATACATACACATAATGTACGTTGTGGTCTGAAATATTTTTTATTTTTGATGTGTTTCATGTTCATATCATGCCCGGCATCATGAGCTTGAACATATTCTTCTAAAAATTTTTTATGTAACCGTTTTCTTGTTTTAAATAATCATTTCCTATTAAAAATAAACGCTTTTCAATTAAATATCATTTTCTACACAGTAAAAAATGCACACTTTTTAAAGGGAGCCTAGTGTTTGCCATCCTTTTAACCCCGCCAATCATGTAAAATGATTACAAAAACAAAATGCTTTTAGAAAATATGTTTTTCATGGGCAACATAACATAAATTCATTGACCTTTTAATCATCGTTTAATCTTTAATCATTAATAACAACAACAACAACAACAACAACAATAGAAAGAAGAAAACCGGGGGGGAAAAAAAAGAAGAAAATCCTTAATAAACAGATGCGTTAAAAGAAAAATAAAATTTTAACGCCATGCTGCAGATGTTTTTCTGTTTTTTTCTCTCGCTCTCCATTACAACTTGTCATAAAGGTCTGGAATTAAAACAAAAACGAACCAAACCTGTTACTACTAAACAGTTTTTCTATTCATTAATAAAATAAAAAATTTCAAAACATTTTAATTTAGATAGACAGACAGTCAGAGACGGTCTTTTTGTAGTCGTTTGTTATTGCCGCCGCCACTGTGGTAGAAGACGTGATGTGTTAATAACCCCTGTATGTATAGACTTGGAAAGCATTTTAATGCATGTCACCCTTTATAGTGAACTGAATAATAAGGAGAATATACAGTTAGAATTGCTACCGCAGACATAAAGAGATAAAACCTCCGGTCATTTTCAAACCAATTTGTAGGTTTTACGATTCTATTGCGCCGTTGTATTCTCGCTAGTCTGATAGGCAGTGTGTTGGCTTCTTATACGAGAGCCCACAGTTCGAACCCAAGCTCAAACATCTCCAGCAAAACGAAATATGAAAAAATATTTCTTCGGCGGGGACTTCCTCTCAGCAGGTTTTTGGCAAAAGCTCTGTGAGTTTCTCGAAAAAAAAAAAAAATAAAAAAATCTGTTGTTCGGAATGGACTTTTGACTGTAGATACCACCACTCATGTATAAAATTTACATACGCAACATTAGTGCTGTGAGAAGTTAGATCGTAATCCTGACTGAAAGGTTGTAATGACCAATTATGAAGTATATATTGAGCCGCCTACCGACATCCTTAATTCTCTTAATTGGTTTTATTGATCTTCTACGTGAACAACAGGCAACAATTGCAGCAAACAGGCTACACTCAAGCAACTGTTGTCTTAAGCAGCTCCTTGGACAACTAAAACTTCAACCATTAAGACTTCAGGTCCCTAACTTTTGACATCGACATTAACTGTATAATCACCACACCATCTGAATGAAAACTTTGACGCTGAAACAGCAGCGAGTACTGAAACAGGAACCTTTTTTTCTCTTTTCTGAATTATTTCTCATCGATGGCTCGAAATTGAATTAAAAATTGAGTTGTAGTATGGATTACTAGGACTCGTGTATTAAACATTTCTTTGTTTTGCAAATAAAGTCTTTGGCATCGTCATGGCGACTAAGTGACTCTCTCCTGTTAATATTTACTGATCTATTCGGATAGATTGGCTGCCAAAAAATCCCCTCAGAGGACAGCTTTCTGCAAGAAGTGACAGATATTTCGAACGTCTCTGTGCCTCTGTGAAACTATGTTGCGGGTGAATTCACTAGAACGCTAGAACTCCCTTATGGAATTCATCCATAAATTTGGAGATCCATTACTCACAATAAAGCTAAGACCCAAAAGGAAATTGCACTCCAAAATTGACTCTCTCCAAGTAGAAAAGAGCATCTTCGAGTTTAACTTGCTTCAATCTGAGTCCAAGCTGTATTAAATGGATCGTTGTTCTCATACATCTGGGCGCTCATTTCGATGAATATGCTAGTGGCCAGCATTAGTGTCAGAGCATCTGAGATGCTTCTGGTTAACACTCCTAACTAAACTATCAGAAATGAAATGGAAATAATACATCAAAGAGGCGAGAAGGCCCGAATTCAATGACTCTTGCTAATATCTCTGCTTTATCGCCTGCTCCCATAAAATCTGACAGCAAAGAACGCACCCCATTGAGTGCGCGAGACCATCATCCACACTAACTCAAGGAACTTTTGATAGCCCTAGCTACAGCATATGCACCTACCGTCTCTCAAAGAGCTCCACATAGGAAGTACATCCACAGCTGAAATAATTAGTCTGATTCCCGCTTTGGTCAGCTAATCATTGATAAGATTACAGTGTAGATATGTGGTATTAAGGTCTGAGCTGAAGTAAAATTTCATGCGCCGTTTGTAGTGAGGCAAATTGAGTGCCATCCTAATTCATATCTATATCACGTATTCAGCTGTCAGCTTAAGTGCGAATCAGGCTAGAAGTCAAATATTCTAAAAGCTAGATAAAATCAGCTACTAGTCGACCTTAATGACTTTTCTCTTGTTAAAAATGACGGCTAAAATTTGAGCCTATATGACGAGCATCCTCTACCGCTTGACGTATTTATACGTCATGTATAAAAGTATCTAAAAAAGCTTTGAAATCAAACAATGTCCTGCAAAAGAAGCCACTAAATGAACAAATGTTTCTACCATCTTGGCGTATGCAAGAGTCACATGCCAATTAAAACATTTCTTGGACTTGCAATATCATCACTTGATATCACTTTTCAATCGCAATATTTTTGCTTAAGGTCTGCTTCTAATTACCATCCATCGATTATATATTTTATGATCCATGTCGTGTTGTTGCTTTTAATTAATGTGTCTGCTAATGAAGTGAAAATGTAAAACAAACAATTCCTTCTAAACGACATAAACAATCAGCCAAGTAACGAATCAACCAAGCAGTCAGCCATGCCACCAGCCACAAGCCACCAGCCACTATCCACCCGATAACGAAAAACAAAAATTCCTCACTGTAGCCGTTAATGATTTCTAAGAATTGTACACGTTACACTGTGCAGCAGCTTTGTACCAAAGAGTGCAAACACAGACCCACTGCAGACGCAATGTGTGCGATAGAATTTCAAAAGTTATCAATAAAAACCAAATACATACATACATACATACATACATACATACATACATACATACATACATACATACATACGTACATACATATTAGAAGTACAACAACAAATAAAATCTTCAACATTATTGAAGTTTTGTATTCAAAACAGTTTTTCTTCTTATCTCGCAATATTTTTTTTTTAATTTTTGTTGTTTTTTTAATTGACGCCCAGACTTTGTTTCTTTGAAAATATTTTATGACCCACAACACCGTAGCTGATGAATACGGAGAAATATTAAGTTTGTACTAAGGCTTGCAACATTTTAAATTTTCACACACACATTTATTTATACTGAGAGGCTTAGCATCTCTTTAAAATTAGTTTCTGAAACCGGCTTAAAACTTTCAATACATTTGAGACCAAAGCAACATCGTTTCATAATAGATCCTCCTTAAAGTTCACACACGGAAAGTCCACAAGCTATTTTTTTACTTCACCGAGCGTACTAATACTAATACTTCGTGGGGAGGGCAAATGACGTCATAATTCTGTGTTCATACCATTCCTCGACCTAAAAAGAGTTTATTTCGGATGTCGGACAATGAATAACGATCTGATCGTCGGTGTATTTGGGAGCCTACAATTTTATGAACAGTATACAGCATCTTCTATTGCAATAACTACAGTTGGCACCAAACTGGCATAGCATGTAGCTGGAGAGAAATTTTTAGTATATGGTTTCAGAGGGTTGCAATGGAGATAAAACCGGTTGTGCTTACCAAAATTTTTACCAAAAACTAGAAATATTTCAAAAGCAGAGTAAAACCTTAAGACACAAGCGCAGCAATAATATTGCCTCATCTGTAGCTAGGCGTGGTGAAAGTATTAATCAGTCGGACTCGCATGAAATTTTGGGTGATGTTCTCTGGAATCAGCATATTTTTCCAGTGTCGAAAGAAGCGTTCAAATGTCTCAGTTTCGTAAGACAGCACAAGAAATATTTCACTGATCTTCTTACTATTTTTACCACTTAGATTCGACCGCAAAATAAATACAGCTACTCTATATTGAGGCGTCTCGACCATGTAGAGGTGACTGCGAAGATGTTCATTAATGACAATAGGGTATCCAACGCTATTGATTCATTGGAGCATTCTTGCAAAGTGGTTTGTGTTTAACTGTTCTATCGCTATTGCTATGGATTTTGCTCTAGCGAGATAAGCGGTGTTATTCCCGAAAATCGTATACTCTTGCATATCACCCGTCTTTCATAAACGGCACATTTATTTATGGTCCATTAGCCAGTGGCTCGCACACTGCATTATAGACAGAATTCGTTCTTTAGTCGAACTATCCGTATGTGAAACTCCTTTCCTGCAGGGAGTTTTCCTGTCACTTTTAATATAAAAAGTACAGTACTTCGTCCTTCACAATGCACTGCTTAAATAGGAGCTATCCCCTGAGCGCTAGCCTTACAAAAGAAAATTAAGCAAATCCGAATCGCATAGACAGATTTGTGATTAACTTTTCATGGCCATTTTATTTGCTTTCGGAGTTTTTTATAGAAATCTGCTGAGAGGATGTGGCCTGGGATTTAAACCGAGGCCTTATGTCTACTAAGCCAACACGCTACCTACCAGACTACGGCGGTTTCTAAAGCAAAGTAAACAGAAATTCTTTTCTTTTAGAATCTTGAATATTTTATGTTGCTGTGTTCGTTGGTCTTATCACTTGCCTCGGAAGTGTAGGTGGCAGTAAGACTAACCCAAGCTAACTTGTTCAGGGCGTTGTGGAGCGTTGTTCTGAGAAAAACTTTAAAGCTTTTAAACAATTTCATGGCTTTTCTCGCCAGAGTTTTGCCTAAGAATTCTTTATTTTTACAAACTTTGTAGTTATTGTTGTTGCTGATGTTGTTGCAACATTATTTTCTTTTTCTTCTTCTAGATTTTCGCTTAACTTCTTACTATTTATGGTCAATATAACTGTTGTTTGGATCATTGAACTTCTTGCCTGATGATCTCTCTACGCATTTTACAATTTTTTTTTTGTTTCTATTTTCTTACAATGCTTCTGCTGCTGTCTGACGATGCTGTTGTTGTTGGTGGCCAGTGGATAGTGGCTCTGGTGGCAGTTCTCTGCCTGTAGAGTCTGTGTGGCTTCTTAAACCTCATTTTACTTTCTAAATAAAACTGGTGGCATGTGGTGTGGTTTTTTTTGTTTTCTTGCATTGTTTTCCGTTTCAAATGCGTTTTTCTTGGCATTTTTTTGTTTTTGTTTTTTTTTCTGTTCACAATAAAGTTGGAAACGAATGTATGTGCTTACTGCTTAGGTATTGAATAATAGTTTGGAAGACGTTGCCAGCATTTGTTCTTTGTGCAGTTTTATGCACATAATTTAAAATGCATGAGCAGCACTAGGAGGAGGAGGAGGGAGAGGCCACATACCGATGTGGCAAGTTTGAAAATTTTTGCCAAAAAATTGCAATATTTTTTGAAGAGAAAATGAATTGTTGCAAATGAAACTGTTTTTTTTTTTCTTTACATTTAATCTGAACTCATCACTTTTCTTTTAAAAAACATAGAGATTATGCAACATTTGCCACAAGCCTTAGAGGCGCAACATCAATGCAAAATTTTTTTTTTTTAATTTTTTTTTTCATTATTTTTTGACAACCCCTTACGTGTAGTTGAGAGCAGCAGCTTTAAATCTCCATCACCTAAAGCGCTAACATATCAACACTCAATACCACAACAACCATAATTTTTCTTTTTTTTTTTTCTCTCTCTCTCTTGAATGTGCAACAACTTCCTAAATAAGGCAACAACGACAAGCATGCAAAAAAAAAAAAGTAGAAAAATGTTGGCTCTATGAGTGGCATGGCATGAGCTTATAACCTTAAAACTATTGTATAAACCTCAGCAACCAACATATATACATACATACATACATACATACGAGATATATAAAGTAGGAAGACAACACACAACAGCTAGAGAAGTCAGCACAATGTGTTGCAAGTTTGGCATAAATGCATAAATCTTAGATAGGCTGTTGCTGCTGCAGCTATTCTAACAGCAGAATCTAAAACACTATCAGCAATAATACAACAACAACAACAATAATAGTATCAATATCATATCATATGTAGTCATCCACATCATCATCATCATCATCACATTGCAACATAACAAAATAAAGAATAAATCGATATTTTTCGTTAACATGCCACAATAGTTTAGCAATTTATTCTTTTTCTTTTTTATATGTATTGTTGTTGCAACAAAGACGAATACATCATCAACAACATCATCATCTTCAGCCTCACTACAGAATGCAATTTGTTAAGGCTTTAATAGAAAAAACAACAATAACAACAACAACCATTACTATTCCTACTACTACCACTATTACTAGTTGCAACATATTCACCATCTTATTACCTGCTGCTGTTTGTACCTGCCACAGAAATATTTTCGAAATTTTTTCCTTGTTTTATTTCCTCGGAAAGAGATGAGTGTGTGGCGTTAAATTGTATCTGGGCGCGCATGAGTAATCAGTATAGCGGTTAGGATGAACATCTTATGAAATATTTATAAAGCACGGCAAGCAGGCAGGCAGGCAGGCAGCAGCAGCAACAGTAAGAACGACGACAACAACAACACCGAACAGAATTTCTTTATTGGCAATAAACAGCTTCTTTGTGTGCGAGTATGTGTTTGGAATGTGGCCATTAAGGTATTGCAAATTGAGAGATGTTACAGGAACCGATAGGCACAGACAATAGTCAGAGTGGAACAAACTTGTTACCGCGACAGGGGCCGAGACTTGTTGAAAAAATACCACAATAGAAGTCCTGGCTGCTTGTCAATTTTCATACCAAATTGTTACTTCGAACTTAGAGCCCAGAAATGTCTGCTTTAACGCCATACCGAAAGCCAGTAAGCATGCATACATAATTGGTCAATGCAACACTTCAGTCAGGCTTACCACCTAGTTCCTCGCACCTCTTACGTTGTGTGCGTTAATTTTATTCATGAGTGGCGGGATCCACAGTTTAAAGTCGACGGGTTTCCTTTTTTTTAAGAAACTTTTTTTTGTTAATTTTTATTTATTCTCAGAGCTTTTGTCAGAAGTCTTCGGAGAGGAAATCGCGAAAGAAATATTTTTCCTATCTCGATTTGATCAAGTTGTCTGACCTGGGCTTTAAACTATGGTCCTCGCGACTAATAAGCCTATAAATAACCTACCAGACAACGGCGACTTCAATGGCTAGGATCCTTTAGGAAATAAAATTCAATACTCTGGACTTTGATGTGATAAATGTGTTCATTGACACGCCTTAGTATGATTTATCGATGAAGTTCATGAACCATTACTCATAAAGGAGAATAAAAAATGGTAAGACGAACCTTGTAAAGGACTGCATACAATGGCTAAGGACTGAAAGAGGCTGTGTATGTAGGCATCATTTCGTAATCGTTAGGTTTAGCGCTCACACGATGATGCTACTTGACTATGACGGCGTCTTTCAGACTAAAGTGCCAGTCCTATGGACTGCAGTGGGCGGTCATTATTAACATTGAGAACATCTCTAGGGGAGATAATTTTCTGATATTTCACGTATTTAGGCTCTAAATTAGTTACATCAGGTATGGTTTTAGAGTCTGTCAACAGTGCTTTGCAACATTCACATAACATGGTTGCATAATGTTATTCCAGGATACTACAGATCGAATAAATTGACAAGATTTATCAGAACTATCGAGTTTTCGGTAATTCCATTGAGGATTGAAGTAGACTGTATTGACGCCGCATGTACAGCTTCGCTTTAAGGTCAAGATAGTGCTCAAACCTCGTCTAGCTTAAATAGAATATTCACGGAACAGCCGTATCAAATTCGAAGACTTTCGATCTGCACTGTAGACATTCATGCAAAATTCGTTGTTCTTGGTTCTATCGTTAATAGCTTTTGCAGAAGTTGTAAGGACCAGGTGAAGTTGGAAGATGATGTTCGTCTATTGGATAAATGCCTAATGCTGTAGTATAGTGAGTAGTTTGTTGGCTTTTGTCACAAACCTGCTGAGTGGAAGTCACCCGTGAAATATATTCTTAGATTTCGTTTTACTAGACATGACTGACCTTTGATTTGAACCGTGATCTCACGTCTAATAGGCCAGCACACTACCTACTAGACTGCGTCGTCTAATACATTGTAAAGCCTTCATGTAATGCAATCACCTACAAAAGAGGTTATGTGGACGATGTATTTTTCTCGCATGGCTACCAATGAGACAGCGACCAACAATCACCCCCCCCCCCCCCTACCACATTACGCAGACCGAAATTTTAAACTCAAAGCAAATGATTGCGGCATACACATCGGCCGTATTATATCATAAAAGACGAAATCAAGGGACACCATGGATTTGGACTAACGTGCAATAACACTGTGTTTTCCATACAATAGCAACTACAAGATCAGATCAGATTTTTTTTAGTGCTGGTAGCGTATATTCAGTTAGGAGCTCATACCCCAATAATTGTCTACATCTTCTACATTCAGGATTCTTTCAATTAATGGTAGCAGGGTGATTATTGAAAGCTTTTTTGATAGTGGCAATGGTTGTTGTCTGTTTGTACAGTTCCTTAATGACCATAAAAGACAGGAGATTGTCGCTTACCTGCCTTGGTAGTTTCTTAATACTTTCTCTTCAGTCAGAATTACGACCTAGTTTCTCAGTACAGTTGGTCCAATTAGCATCCACGTCAAGTTATATCACTCTAGAGGTTCTTGTCTGCTATTCTGCTTAGCATTCTTTTTTTCACTTTTTGTTCTGGAATTATTATTGTTTTAACTGATATGTTGGTCTCACCATAGCACCATTTTAATGCGTCATTTCGGTCGCATTATAATCTCTTAACAAATTAAAAAAAGGAATTCTGAATTTAAATTGAATTCATTCGAGCTTGTTAATGTCGCAACAGCTATTGACGCATTTGAAATGATTATTATTACGAGCCATAAACAAATTGTTGCATGCAAAACGATATTAGGGGTATTCACTTGAAAATAAAAATCAAAAACAGGGATGTAATACTCTAACAGTTTCAATGATAATTGCTAACTTCAATGAATTACCCCCCGCACTGCTGTGTTGAATCTTTTGATTTAATGTTTATGGCAAGTCCGCCTGATCGATTTAAAATGCAATGGCACGTGCATAATTGTGGACAGTGCAACAATAAAAAAATAATAATTTTACTCTCATCTTCGGTTTATTGGTGATTTCACTGCCGTTTAATATTTAAATTCAATGCTACACGTGTAATTGGAAATTTTTGTTGTTGACAACAATACCTCGAACAAAAATTGAATTTCAAAAGAACAACAGACGACATAACAGCTGGTTTTAAAAACACAAAAATAATTGCGAAAATTTATTACATTTTCTGTACCCTTCTGTGTCACTGGCCCAGACATGGCCGTGCCACCAGTAGACAGTTGAAATAAATTGTAAAATTCAGGATTAAATGCGAAACAATAGCCCTTGGTATAGCATAACAAAAAAAAATATCCTTTTTTTCGCATTGAAATTATTTTACGTTTCTAATTACAACGTGACCAACACCAACCCCCACCCCCTTCTGCCCCCCTTTTAATATTAAAATTATTGTGTTTTACGTCAATGCGTACATTAACTCTTTAAATTGAATGGCCGGCCATCACGTTTGTCAGCACAACAGTTCTAAAAAAAAGTGTGAAATTTTTTATAAAAGCTGATTGACAACTCATGTCAACGTGTATCACGTTGCTGGTTTGAAAATATGACCACAACCATGTGACTTTAATGAATAATTGTCATTATTAGAGTTTTTTTTGTATTTAAAGCCAGAATCGACAA
Organism: Sarcophaga bullata; assembly: GCA_005959815.1. NCBI lineage: Eukaryota > Metazoa > Arthropoda > Insecta > Diptera > Sarcophagidae > Sarcophaga > Sarcophaga bullata. The sequence goes on along the minus strand of QOCX01000308.1, from coordinate 178,341 downwards.
TGAATGTTTTACCAATATATCTAGTGATAGCCAGTTTAAGGATAGGAAACAATGCTAAAGCATTAGAAACCTGACTGTATACAATAGCTTGGGAGATATCTCTTGTGGAAATTTAACAACTAAATGCCAAGCCCACCGCATTGCATATGTTTTACGGCAACGAGTACAGCAATATAGTTTAATTTAATGCCCTCTTTTTTATATTAACACACACAATTTCTTTTGATCTTCTATTTCAGGTGAAGTTGGCTCTTTAAATATCACGGTATACGTTATACTTAAATTACCCAAGATTCTAAGTAAGTTTTTAATCTGCAAACATATTTACATTTAAACTTATAATACAATTTGCATAGATTGTGTTTACATTATTAAGTCTGCATATTACTGCATAGTAATTCTTTGTCGGTCCACGATACCTTTGTCAGAAACATGCCTATCTAAGTTACTCATGTACGAAGTTATTCGCTTAATATTCATACTGAAGAGTTACTCGAAAGAATGTAGGTCATGGTGATAGAAACCTGTCCATTACCTTCTCTATGTTCATAATTATTTGATGTAAGAATAAGCAAATGGGCCATGTGTGGGCCTAAGTGTACCACCTCTACCTAAGAACAAGCTAGAATTTTTCTGTGTACACAAACCATCAGTGATTTTAAGTGTCAAACTTTTAAGAATTCACTCGAAATGTTTTATGCAACAAGCCTTCTTATGTTGAGTTATCTTCTAGAGAGGCACGGTAAATATAATGCCTCTAAAACCCCTTTTCATTAATTTACGGTATGTAATCCACCTCGGGATCGCTTTTGTATTATTAATTGATCATCTACGACTATGTATACCTGATCTGCCACAACCAGATCGAATTTTTTCATTTGCATTAACAATTTCGGTCACCGTAGGATGGTAGTATAGAAGTCTTACTAAACGAGAGTTTCGAGTTTAAACCTCAGCTACGGATGTCGTGGTTGAAGTAAATACAAACAAGGGGCTTTAAGACTAACTAATTGCCGTCAAAAAAAAGCTTCAAAGCTTCTTTTAGAACTTTTGTTAGATTGAACGTGGCATCACATCATACATACATACATACATACGTACATACATACGTACATACATACGTACATACATACGTACATACATACATACATACATACACACATACATACATACATACATACATACATCCATACATACATACATACATAAATACATACATACATACACACATACATACATACATACATACATACATCCATACATACATACATACATACATACATACATACTTAATTACTTACTTACTTCCTTACTCACTTACATACATACAAACATAACTGGTCATTGCACCCTTTTAGTCTGGCTTACGACCTAGCTTTTCACACCACTTA
>QOCX01000308.1:154304-165158 GCA_005959815.1 Sarcophaga bullata | reverse complement strand
GAATAAACTTAAGCAGCAAAGTCCAAGGTACATGGTAAACACATCAAAATTTCTTAACCAAACTCAATCAGTTTCTGTGGAGTCATCAATCAATATCAATCTTGTATGTGAATTGTCCTGATTGAACACATTATCTCTTTTGTTGATCAATTCCCTTCCTACGTTTAAATAAAAAATTCTTACTTTTCAATCGCATTAATTATTGGCAGTATAGACCATCATCTCTTTTCAAATCCCACCAGATGCACAGCATTATCTTTCTTGGTACTTTCTTTTCTTGCACTACTATCGTACTCCAAGCTTCACTTTAATTTTTCGCATACATTGTCGAATATAATCTACTTTTCAGCGCCTGTAAGCATTCGCTTCACTGTAATTCATTTGATCCGGACCCTCTTTCGAGTGTATAGGGTCTTATCTCGGCAATGACAACACGAATATTAGTCATCAAATGCATCAAATGGTCTCTGGCTTCACTGGCATAACACTTTTCTTTAATAGCGCCTCCACAGCAAATAGTGTTAAATCGCAGCTTTCTTAGCGACCGATTGACATCACCATTCCGACTAATTAAACGGCCATCAAACGTTTGATGCAATAAATCGATTGTGACATGAGAAATGTGGCAAGTTGCACCATCCTGTTGAAACCAAAACATCGTTCATATCAATACCATGAGGAGCGTGTACAAAAAGGTCGATTATCATGCTGCGGTAGGTGTGTTTGTGTAAATAAATTTATAATTTCATTATGCAATAATAATAACAAAATGATAACATTTCCGTATGTGTGTGTGTTTGTATGTCTATTTGTTTGCAATATTTCATAAATTCGATTTTCGTTATTTCATGCGTAAAAGTGTTAATGCTAGAGCACTAGCAACAACACTAACAACAACAACACCAACGAAAATAACGGTAGACTCTTGTAATTTAATTGTTTTTGTCGTTCTTTTTTATCTGTTTTTCCCTCCGTCCTTTACATTTTGCCGCACGAGCATGAGCATAAGTATGAGTGTACAAGTGTAACGTGTCATGTTCTGTTGTCTGTTTATCGTTTATGTTTACAATTTGCAAACACACAACATGACTGCAGTGGCTTTGCAGTAAGAATTTTAATTTAAACTTGCCTTTAAACGTGAGTAGACGGGCGGTTTTATTTTATTGCTTTTTTTTTTCTTCAAGAAAATAATGCCCGAGGAGGCATTTAAAATTAATTTTCAAGTATTTGTTTGAATATGTTTGCAAGTATTTCGATGATGATGTTTAATCAATTCATTAATAGATCTTCTAGAGCAAAATTAATGTTTTCAACACCGAAGGTAGGTAGATAGTTGGGTAGAGAGTTGACTGTCCAGTTCAAGAAGTTGTTGGGATACACTTAAGACACATAGTACCGATTGTAATACCAACAGTTTTCCATTATACACTAGTCCGGGAAAAACTTTTGATGAAGCGACTCAATCTGTCAATGCCAATGCGTGGCACTTCCTTCAGATCATCTACAGAGTAAGCACTAAGGCGGCTTATTTCTCTTCCAACATAGTATAGCGCGCGTAATCAATAGGTGAAGAACAATCGCCTTTTCTTTCTCATGCTTCAGATTCTGCAGAAATCATTTGCCAGGCGTATAAGAAAAATATACCTCGCATGAATGCCCATAATTTAGTTCACCATTATGACTGTGACAACCTTACTGATTGCACATCTTAGGAGTTTAAGTAGACTTATCGAGCTTTCACTATCCCATTTTGGCAAGATTGTTTGCGCCAAACATTTGACGCTAATAACCCTTTACAACCTAGCTTCTCACAACATCTATTTTGTTTGTCTTAATTTTGTCCAGGAGTGGCGGTAGCTATAGTTTAATGAATGACTGATTTTGGAGGAACTTATCGTCGCAATTTTATTTCAATCGTAGAGGATTCTTTCAGAAGATAACTAAAGAAAGTCGACGAAATAAATATTTTTTCTTCATATCCCGTTTTGTTCGAGTTGCCTGAGCTGGGATTTTTGAAACCATTTGCTCTCTCTTTAAGCAAACGCGCTACCGACCAGATTACAACAACTTTTAAATCAACCACTACAATAAGAATTACAAGCTTACACTTTCTTGTAAGACATGTATCCAAACGATCAAGAGCAGGCTCTCCTTCTTAATAATTCTGGAGGTTCTGCAGAAATCATTTGCCAGGGATTCAAGAAAAATACACCTCGCATAAGTGCTCATGCTGGCATTATGACTCTGACAAGATTTATGGGGTTTCCGTTTTTAGCTAGATTTTCTCCGCCGTTCTGTCTGAGTTCGAAGCCGAACATCTGGTGCTAATGACCATTTAGTCAGGATTACAACCTGGCTTGATCACGGGCTCTCGTGTAATAAACTAACACTTTCCATGACTGCATTGTCGTTACAAGGATTCTCAATAACGCGGAGAGTTCGATAGCTACCAGTTCATTCCGTCCCAACGGTTACATATTTGGAATGCCATAATGTAGACAACACATGACGCTATGCATTGAAATGTTATGACAGTATGCACCGTCTTGAATTTCTCCAGAGAAAGTATCTCCTTTGGCGATAATTGCACTCTAATAATTTTATTTTCTTCCTAAACTGTATTATCGATACTTCCACCTTAAAGAAGCTACACTGATTCGGCAACCTTATAAGCTGGCTATTTTAATCGAAATCAAAAAAAAAACCGTAGCCTCGATTCCAGTTTAATTTGGAGCCAACAGTGAAGTTTGCATGAAGTTCTTTAGCAATGCTCTACTCCATATTTCGGAATGGATATTTGGATCTTATAGAGAAGTCGTATCACTGTAGCTTAGATCACTACTCCCTATAGTTCCAAATTCTTTCAGTACTCTTCATATGACCAGAATTTGAATGCAGGTTATACCTCACAGAAGCTTAGGGCGCCGTTAAAGAGAAGATTTACGCCGTCGATACACCATGGACAATTGTGCATTTAAAGGCTAACATTCGTGATGCCATTGCCGAGAAACGACCCATTTCACTAGAAAATTGGTTCGATCGAATGAGGTACCACGGCTGCCATATGAATGAAATAATATTCCATTTTTAACCAGAACAATTCTACTTCACAACAAAAAAAAAATTGCCAAGATTTCAAACCGTATCACTACTCCCGATAGTACGATCCTGCTTATACACGTCCACAGACACTTACTAAGCCGCCAACCACTTTAATAAGGAGTATATACAGTGTGTAACATAGAAAATGGAACAACAGTGGCCTTCGCAATAAACTTCTTTACTGTTTACTATCTCTTCGTAATAGTATTTCACAGATTTGTTCAAAATTCATTCCACTAAATATGAAGTTTTTAAAACAACTGAACGAAATAAATTGTTAGCCACTGTACCTTCTTTAGCGCCATATTTGCCACACATTGTTTTAGATTGCTACAGAAAATATTTTTTATTAAAATTAATGTCACTTAATGGCTGTAATCTTTCCAAGAAATCGAATTTCTTTCCATCTCTTATTTTAATTCCTTTCTCACAATAATGGTCGCAGAAAAAAAATCTTTACTCCCCCTTTTGTAATTAAAACCAAAAACGATATTTTTCATTTGGTTTGTAATTTCTAAGTTCAATATTTAATTGAAGAAATCATTTAAAAGAAGGCAAAGTCTACACTCTAAATGCCTGAAATAAACACCCCAGCCGTCAGCAGCATTTAAACCAGCATCAATTTTAACAATTAATGACACAAGCACGCACACACTCGAAATTTCCTGCTCTTCTCCTTTAATAAATGGCGGCAATGTGGGTATCAAACGTTACTACAAACGAAATGCCACAAACTGTTAGTAAAACGCATAGACAAACACGCACTCACTCACTCACTTACTCACTCACTCACTCTCTGTTTGTGTAAATGAATTGAAATGACAATTATCAAGAGCATTGTCGACTGCCAAGCGTTCGGAATGCACTCAACTGTCAAATTGACCTCCACCACCAACATTGCATTGCAAGCAGCATACACGATTGATTTTTGAAGAGCAAAAATATTTGCTAAAAACCATCATTCACTTATACTTACTCCATCACACACACACACGCCTGCACACTATCATGTATGTATTACATACAAGAGGGTAAATTTCTTGTAAGAGTTTACCTGCCAGCCGTGGTCATGATGATGATGGTGATGACCAAACGAAATACCGCAAAAAAATCGAAACTTTACACATGAGAAGTTGATGGGAAAGCGCGCTCTCTCCCTCTCTCTCTCTCTCTCCCTCTGTCTCTCTCCCCCATTCCATTTATTTCCACTTATAAACAATTCAGCACTCGTTTTCAAACACACACACACACACACTTACATGCCTTTGTGCATGCATTGGAAAGCAATCAAAGGCAAATCATTTAAAAGAATTGACAAAAACGCAGGAAGAAACAACAGAGACGACTATGCCTATGACATACACACACACACTCATGCATTTGCAAATTGTTATTGTTTTTTTAGGAGATGAATGAATGGTAATGGCATGGTTAACTGGCCGGTGCTTTGTTTATTTTTATTTTGCGAACAACATGATCTGTCGCTATGATACTCTGGGCCTTTCCCTATCTAATAAAAACTCTTGTACAGTGAAGGTTAAAATTATTGGTTAGCGTCTTAACTATTATAGGATCTTTCATTAAGTGCTTCCAATCTTGAAATTTAAATAACAGAGAGGCAGGATCTCATCGAAATATTTTACTCGTTTGAAAGAGTTGCCGTTATGACGTTATGTTTTACCGTTCAAGTGTCCGCCATGTCTTCTTTTGCATTCGAAATGTTAAAGTTTCCGTAACTGTGGCATATAAATTAGACTGATTGTGATCGATGGCGGCGTGGTCTATGCTAGATTTGAGCTTCATTTAGATTTGTGGCTTATTCGCATATACGTGCGAACAAATCATATGATCGCAGTGGTCTGAACTGACCACCTTCACGTGAGATAAAAAAGCCCTTAAGTCGTTGCTGCAAAATATTCAATATACCGTCAGTGTGTGACATGTAGTTTCGGCCAACTCAAAACCAGATGCTGTTGATCGGTAATAATTATCCCATAGCGCTCGACATTGACTGTGATTGCTTAGCCAACATCGTTCTCAAATAAATAAGTTGACCAAAGAAGTCCCCATGCCAAAGACCATACCAAACAGTGAATTGGTGTCTTCCGAAATCCCACGATTTTGTTCCTTCACGTAACCATTCATTCAGCAATGGACTTCAACGCTGAAGATAGTTTTTCCCCATCCCCGGCTAAGCAATTGATTGAACTGCTCTAGCAGATCCTTGAATAATGGGGTTCTCATTAAACCTAGCCTAGAAATAATTGCCTCTGCTAAAATGTATTGAATTGTTGTATTAACTGTAGTGATAAGTAGTTATCACTTTGACACTAGTTGACAGTATCTCAACTTCCTAATGATGTTCGTTGTTAACGCCACCTTTCGTTGGGGGTATGGATCAGTTGGCTTCCTAAATGAATTATTTGTAGCTTCTTACTAACTAAGTAGAACATTACAATCTTTTAGTCAGGATTTCAACCCAGTTTCTCACATTACCCAAGGGTGGCAGCCCTGAAATTTAATTCTGAGTCCGAATGACAGATTTTTAAGGAACTTTTCATGGCAATTTAATTTACTTGCTGAGCTTTCTTTACCGGAATTCTTCTGAAAGGAAGCCGCCCAAGAAAATATTTCATTTCGTTCGAGGTGTCTGAGCCAGGTTATGAACCATAGGCTCGCGTATAATACGTTCACACAATACCTACTGCACTACGTCAAAACATGGTGAAAAGTTTTTCATCTTATGTTGGTTTCAAACCTGAATAGGTCAAGTATGAAGCAGCAAATGTGCTCCTAAAAAATTTGGAGAATTGTTCTCCCATACGACCAATAGCCGTAAATGTTAAAGGTTTCATGGAATTCCTTTCAAACTACAATTCGTTCATTAAATTTAATTACAAGTCGTGCTGGTTGGGTTATCAAGCTGTTGCAAGCTTCAGCATTAACGCAACATATCTGCCCTGTTCCCTACACCGGCGCAGGGAATAAAAAGCAGACCTCACACAAAGCTTGAAGTACACAATAAAAAAAAAGGCGTTGGATTTGATTTCACATGGGGCCCCAATTGAAGTATGACAATGCACAGTACACGTACTCATACACGTACTCGTAAACAAGTACATGTTTATGTGTGTGTTGTGTTTACATATGGGCATGTTTGCAAATATGCAAGCCCATGCATGCATGATTGCCAATGGTGTGTTGTCGTCATTGACGTTGCCGTTGCCGTTGTCGTTGTTGGTGCTGATAGACATGTATGAGACACATCATACGCGAGTTTCTGACATTGATGATGATCGGCTTTGAAATGCGGGTGTATTAAGATCGTTACTTGAATGTGTATGGTGTTGTTGTTGTTTTTTTTTTCCTTTATTTATTATTGCTTCGATGATATTAAGTGCATATGAACATGACATTTTAATAAAAAGAAAGAGAAAAAGAAAAACAATAACAAACAAAGAGAAAGAGAGAGATAGAGAGAGAGAGGGAGAGGGAGAAAAAAGAAAACAAAAGTTTTATTCATGACTCTTCTTTTTCTTCCTCACTTTATGTTGGCAAATATTATAGGGTGGGGGGGAAGAGTAAATACAACTAAGTAACGCATACATTTGTATCAATCAAAAGCATATTTGTGTGTGTGTATGTATAAGAGAGGCACTTGTATGTGAAAATTTTATTTTTCCTTTCTTTTTTTTCCCTTTTTTTATCGCATAAGGAAATGTCAATCAAAATCAGTGAAATATTCATTTCGTTTTCGGTTTATTTGTTTACAAAAATTTGTTTCCTTAAAAAAAACTTGCATTTGTTTAGAAAATGAATTTTACTTTGATCTGTGAATGGTGAAAAAAAGAGAGAGAGAGACACTATGGCTCTCTCCCTCTCACATATATAAACACGCATTTATTGTTTGTGAGTCTTAATTGAATGCCATTAATGTCATACACTGCTAGTGAGTCATTGTTCTTAAGGCAAGACATTGATTAAGACTGCAAAGTACTGAGTAGTCTTTCAAATAAAAATTAAAATCAACTGATTAAACACTCTCACTTGTGAAATTTAAATTCTTTCGAAGCGTTTTTCAGAGTCAATCGTAGTTAGTATTTAAATTTAAAAGGTCCAACAGGAGTTTCCGAATAGCTCACAAGAACTAGAACTGAGACTACGTCTGTCAAATAAGTTGTCATTTACTAGGTCTGTTTTGTCAAATTACGTGCAGATAATAAAATTTTCTTTTAAAAATTTGTGTTCTGTTTGAGCAATATGTGCCGTGTGCTTCTCAAATTTCATGATTGCCACAATTCGAATGCATTGATTCAATAAACGATCGATTAACCTTGCAAAACGCTAAATTAGGCAAAACTGTGCAGGATAATCCGAGGCATCACGAATATTGGACTTCCTATGCTCAATTGTCTCTGGTTTGTCGGCATATTACTTTTCTTTAACGGCGCCCCACAGGAAATAGTTCAATGGTGTCAAATCGCCGGGGTCTTGGCGGCCAATTGACAACATCATTTCGACTAATTAAATGGCCATCAAACATTTGATGCCGCAATAAAGCGATTGTGCATGAGATATGTGACATGTTGAATTATCCTTTTCAAAACAACATCGTTCACATTAATAAGACGAAGAGGGGGTACAAAAGTCGGTTATCATGCTGCGATTGATCGTAATGGTTGCGTCGTCCTCATTTTCAAGGAAATATGGACCAATGATGCCTCCGCTCTACATGGCGCACCAAACAGTTACTTGTAATGGGTGCATTGGCTTCTGTAAGACCACGTATTGGTTTTCTGGGCCCCAAAGATGAAAATAAACGCCATCCGGAAAGATTTTTCTTTTTTTTTTTGTTTCCAAAATTGACATCATTGTGCGGTTTTTCGTTGGCCCATTAAGTGAAGCGAAAACGAAGCCGATGGCCATGCGGCTTCAACTCTAAACCAATTTGTCTTTATACGGCGTTATACAGATATTTCGTAAAATTTGACGTACGACTAGTGCGTGCAACTTTCTATCTTGAGAACGACGACGAGTTAATGTTTAACATGCTCACGCACACTCTCAGCCACAGTTTCGATATTTTTGGGCATTCGAACTGTATGTTTCACGCTCACGTCTTGACGCATTAACAGTGAAACCAGTTTCACGAATTTTAGCAATAAACTTGCCTTATCCGAGCACTGTTGTTCCTTCTCTTGCGGCCCAAAGTTTGTACGATCTTTTGTCTTTGTTTTGGAAATAAATTTCCAATAAATGCCAAGGTTGCTTGCTCAACCATAAATCGATTCATTACGTTCAGTGGAGGTAATATACAGAATTTTGTGGTAGAATAGATGCTTTGAATTTAAACCGAAATATGGCCCACCCGATAGAAACCAAAAAGTATTTTTTTTTTTTCTAAACATTATGTCAATACGATTCTATTCACTTTTATTCTTTTTAGCCACTTTAAGATGCCTTGAAATCTCTTTTTTTTTTTTTCTTTCTTTCATATTCGTATTACGAAAGTAAACAAAATGAAATAATTTAATACGTAACCAGAGGTCACCTCAACTAACCATTAATCTGACTTACTTCCTTATCTGTCTAGAGCTTCTTTTGCTTGTTTTCGTTGATTCGATTTTAAGCCACCACCAGCAAAGAATTGCAGAAATACCTGGCAACAAGGCAGGGAGTAGTTGGTGGTTGTCATAAAAATAACAATAACAGGCAACAATTGCCACAACAACAACAGCAATAAATAGACAAAGTTTAACTCGAGATTTCTGTTTTTTTTTTTTTTTTTTTTTAACAAACCTGGTGATATATTGGAAGGCGTTAACCCATGATCGCACATATTCAGGCTCCTTTTTTTTTCCTATCAACTTGAAATATTTGTTTGTTTGTTTCTTAATATTTTTGTTTTTGTATTTTTTCTGATTCATTCATAGAAAATTCATGCTCTGGGCATAAAATACATGAGCATAGGGAAGGAAAACTAAATTGAAACGCATCGCTTTAAAGCTGTTTGAGTTTGCTTCCCAATTTTAAATGAATTCAAAGGTTTTTTTTTTGTTATTTTTTCTTTTTTTCTTGGGCGGTGAAAACTTTTATTTCACATGCGGTAGGTCGGTCTTCTTCTCCCCTTCCTCTTTGTTTAGGTTTTTACTTTAGTTTTGGTTCAAAATTCACTCTTCTGTAGCTGTGCTATGAAGTCAACTGTTGGGTGTATAATTTAAAAATGCGCATCACTGCCACCTTTTTCATGAAAGAGGCATAGAGGGAGGATCTTTAATGGGTCCCGGATATCAGTAGGTATGCCCAGTTCTTAATAACTAAAATCAACTTTTAATTCATCACCAACCTCAACGTGAATTCCTTTTTCATAGTTTGCTCTCCCACTTAGTTTACTTAGAAATTACAATTTTCACGTAACTGCCTACTTCCGCCCAGTTTTCTAAGGTTTTAAGCGTTATCGGCGTGCTATTATGCGACCCGATTTCTTCTCTTATAACCGCTTCAAGTTGTGACTTGTATGCTTCAAACCTAAGGCATGAAAACATAATGTGCTTGGTATCCTCGGCTATATCAGGGCAGGTCGAACATTTAGGAGTCTTGTTACGTCTGTATTTGTAGAACAGTTAGTGCGTTTTTCCTCCTCCACTTGGACATTTTTGGAATGACAATAAAATTTCATCACCATCAAAACTGTCGTTCAGAGGCGATATCAAACTGTAGCTTCTACCACTGACGCATAAAATCAACACTCACAACATGGGTGGTGTGATAAGCTAGGTTGTAAACCTGACTAACGGGTTGTAATGACGAATGAAGTTTAGTCATCATTTCTTCCAACTTTCTTCCCAATTCTTTACCACCTTATCTCACTGGGTTGCAAGCCATTTGGTTCATCTTCAAAGACTGTTCGGTTTTTGTTCGGGAACTTTGTTCTTGACTGCTTGTTGCGAAGCTTTTTCACAGTACATTACTTTGTGCAAGATTGGCTTGACAGCTTGAGATCGGATTGATTAGGCTGGATGGTGTCTCCACTTCAATTCAGTTGGTGGCTAATTTCTTTCTTTTAGCATGAAACGTTTGGTTTACAAAGATTTCTACACTGTTGCTACCAATAATTTGAAGATTCAGCAAGAAATTTCACGATTCATGGGGAAATAAGTTGAAGATAGGAGACCACCATATCTAGTTACGAATAAACTATGGCGTCGGTTTTTCGTCGTACCTGCGCAATTCCAATGTTTCTAGAAAATTGAATATCCCAAGGACATTCTATAATCTTGGTTAAAGCAGTCGTATTTAAATCGTTCAGGGTTTTCCTCATTTTTGGCCCGCCTCACAGGATCCTAGTAGGTTTGCCTATTGTTTAGTATTTCCACATCATGTGTGCTCCCTCCTCTTGTAAACTGTTTTTTTTTTAGTGAACCGAACGACTTTAATTTTTCTGATTTTATCTCTCTTCTGATTCTCTAGCTGAGTTAGACAACTATCTCTGATGATTGGGTACACAAAACAGCGGCCCGTATCATTAATCTTTGATTTTGTGTACATCAGTTGCATCTGTTCCTGATCCTTTCATTTGCATCCAGTTCATATGTTCTGGGAAACCGTTTATTGTTCAGTAGACCGAAGTCTAGTAAGTAGCATGGCGGTTTATTAGACGTGAGCTCACCGTTCAAACCTTAGGTCAGATATCTGCAATAAAATGGCGACTTCCTCTCAGCAGATTTCTGGCAAAAAGTCTGAGAGTTAATA
>QOCX01000308.1:114606-129417 GCA_005959815.1 Sarcophaga bullata | reverse complement strand
TTGTCCCAGTTGGTTTAAGAACTGACTACAAACATGATGATTCTGGCCACTTTTTGAGCTTTATTGCGTCATTATGTTCGTTCTAACCGATCTATTGTGCAGGGAAATAGAAAATTAGTTCAGAAAATTGAAGAGATTCGAAGCATTATAGAGGTGGTTCGGCCAATGTGTCATCGCAATGTACGCATAGCTGAAAATGTCGCTGCTCATCGACATCGCGGCTATAACTTGCAGATCATAATGAAGTATTTTGCATTTCAATTTGAATCTCCATCCATATAAGTCGCGTCTGCATTATAGTCTGGACGTGACATTGAAATAAATTATTTCGAAAATGAATCTACAAGGGCCGTTAACCATCAATAAATTCAGAGTTCTGTGGCTTGCAATAGAAGATTATGAACTGGACACTACCAATTTTGTCTTGCGTGCAAGGTGTCGCGAAAAGTGTAATTTCACGTTTAGGCTTCAGCGTCAATTGATCACCAAGCTAATGAGGTTTGACGCCATTAGTATTTTTTTTTTTGTGGGATCGTGCCCACGCAAGATAGTTTTCCAAAGTTATCGTCAAATTAGAGCCTGAATCGTGAGAACAAAATTCTCAAAAACTATCTCAAAAAGTTTTTTAACGCTTCAGAGAGTACATATGGATTCTCTCTGTGTGTGTTGAATACATTATAACGTTGATCCATTTGCTGCTGGAATAACGTCCTTACAGCCATTGCATGCAATTTGTTTTAGTAAAATCGATTCCCCAAAATTTAAACCTTTTTTTTGAGATACTCTGTAGAATTTGTTGAACTGACCGACAATCGCTGCTTCGTGATTAGTTTACGATTCCCCACATGATTCACGGCGACGATTTGTAAACGATTGTAAACACTATAAAACAACAACAACAACAACAACAACAATGAAACGATTATCATAGTCTTCGTCTTCCTTTTACACTGTAACTGTTAATTCAAAACAATAACAAAAACAATAAAAAGTAACAAAAAAAAAATTGAGTGTTAAACGTACACTGCACTTTGCACTGTTATTGCATTGCAGAGTACACTAGCAACAACAACAACAAAAACTTGAAGTAAAAAAGACAATAATAACATAGAAGTTGCGCAAGCTTACTCAAGTACAAATCCAATGCAATTCAATGCAATGCAATATAAACGGAAAGAAGAAGAGACAGAATAGACAGAGAATGCTGTGTGTTTAGGCAAACAAACAAAGAAACAAACAAAGAACTTTTGAAATGTTTCTGTTAAACACTGTATTGGTGTAGTGGTGCTAGCAGTGTAGTGAGAAGTGGTGTTTAAAACCGTAAAATCAGCAAAAGTTCTGAGATTGTGCAACATTTTTTTTCTTCTTTTGTTTTTGTTTTTGAGGTTAAAAAGAAAAGGAAATTTTTTTTCCTTCTCTCTCCGCACATGTTGTTTTAAAAACATACTGGCGGGTTTTATTTCAAATGAAATCAACAGGAGAAATACAAAAAGATTTATCAAGTTTGGTTTTTGTTGTTGCTTTAATTGTGTATAGAAGAGCCTCCTTAAAAAGTAAACAGAGAAAGCAAAATTCTTGTTGTGTAATACGATACACAAGTTAATGTCATTAACTTGTTAAACAATAACAACCACAACAACAGCAAGCACAGTTAAAGCAAAAACTCTACATCATGGATAAAACAACTCTCATTGTGTTTCTCGTTCTCTCTTGTGGGTCTTTATCGAAATACTACTCCTCTGCCACAGTCAACAATTACCAGGCTAACAGTTTTCGTTAGAACAACATCATAAATAAATAGCAGAGAGTGTAAGGGAGAGAGCAAGAATGTTGTCTTTACGTATACAATACACACGAGTTTTTTTTTAACAATTCGTTTACTATCCACCAATACTACACACAGAAATAATATTTCTTTCTCTGCATTACTTAACATAAAGAGAGTATCTATTCGTATTCATTATGTTACAAAAAATAAAATAATTTTTGTTGTTGCTTTTGTCCTTTTACAAGTTCAAAAAGAGTTCTTTTTTATAGTTTCTTCCTCTTTTTCTTGCATTTTTTTGTTGAATTTCTTTGCAAACACAACACAAATCTCTGGTTATCTTAGATTTTGTTATTGTTGCTCATTGTTTTGCGCGTATGCATGTGTGTTTTAGTGTTTTAGGAGAATTTTTTATTTTCGAATTGAATGAAGAAAAAACTGTGTTGTGTGTGCGTGTGTTCTCATGCATTTTATTCATCTGCCTGAAGGGATTTTTTTTGTTGGTTTTTTTTCTTTTTAATTTAAAATAGAGTTACCATAAGATTAGCAATTCAAATATTCTGTGTGTGTTGCTAGGTTATCTACCGTATTGGGCATAACAACTCTTAAGTCAGGATTACAACCTAAATTCTCACACCCCTCATGTATATGTTTACCCTTAAATGGCAGAACCTGCAGTTTAATTAACAACCACCACGAACGACAAATTTTGGAAAACTTTACATGGCTGTTACATTGCCGGAAAACTGCAACTGAGAGAAAGTCGTCAAAAGAAATATTTTTTCTGCATATTACGTTCTATTCGAGCGCTCAGAGTTGGCGTATGAACCACGGTCTCTTGTCTAATGAACCAATACACTAACTACTAGACTACAAGAACTGCATACGATTTCCTTGCCTCTTGTTGCTACTACCATGGCGTCAGCATGAATTGTAATTCTCATATACTCTCCAAGGTTTTTAATAGTGCCTTAAGTATGAGGTTTCATAGCAAATGCGAGAGTACGCTTCCTAGTGGCATCCAACTTTAGCAAATTCGATATTCCTCAACTAAAACGATGAAGGCAGCGTAAATACCCGTTTGCGTTAATACCCCTGATGTTTAATAGCCAGCTCCGGTTAAACGTTATTGAAATCACCCTTTGTCGGTGCATATTTCTGGTAATACTTGACTTTTTCTTATACTGGTCGCAGTACTAAGGTACCTCTTCAAGGCAGTAATAATAGGTTGACAATACGTTAACAAAATCGAACAAAAATACATATTTTTGGAAATTATTTTTTTGTAAAGATTTCATGGAATGCAGGATTTTTTTTTTGTGTTTTTTGTGTCAATAAATTTTTTCACAATTTCTAAGAATTTGTTTTTTTATCGGCCTGACAATTTATTGTCCACTTCATTATCTTTGTCATCGAATTTTAATTCATTTTTCCTTTCATCATGTATTCTTTTTTATTGTATTTTTAACTTCCCTTACAAAACAAAACAAAAAAAATGAACGAGAATTAAAAAAAGAATAAAACTCCCCTGGAAACGAAACTATAAATAACGTCAGTTGAACTCAATTGTAACGAAATTAAAAATAAGAAAAAAATATTTTTGGCATCCCTGAATTGTCAAACAACTCTACTCGTCTTCAAATCAAACACAAAAAACAAACAAAACAAAAACAAAACCAATGTAAACTCAACAGACGACGAAGATGATGAAGAATCATTAACTCACGCACACACACACACATATACACAAAACAACAAAAAAATATTGCGGTTTATGCAGTTAATCGCAGAGGCTCGCATAAGAGACTCGCAGTGCATTTGTTTTTTACTAAAAAAACACACAGTAACTTATTTACTAACACTTGCCCTCTTATGCTTGTATTCTTATTCACCCTTACTCACTCAGTGTAGTATAATGCTCATGTAGGGCCTACATTGTAGGCTCACTGTGCTGTAAATATTTGAAAAAAATCAACAAACCTTCTGTACATACACACACATGCATACACTGAATCACTGACATATTTCATTTATTTGTTGCATTTTAAGTTTTATACTCACTCATGTGCTCATTATTTATTATAAGCAGCAGGCTTATGGCGTTTATTATTGTTATGCTTGTTCTTGTTTAACCATATGCACACATAATGATAATAAACCTCAAAACGGCAATATTAGCAACAACAACAACAACAACAACAATATAAAATATAAATATTCTCTCTGTCTCTACCTAGGGTATTACAACAAATAATAATAATTTTGTAAATAAATACGGTTTTTTTTTGCTTTAAATACTAACCACAAATGCTTAATTCACCTTTTAGCATATACTCACTAATCGGTACTCTCCCACTACTGTTCTCTTTGCATTATTATAGACGAGTATTCATGTGTGTGTGCTTGCATGTTATTCTTTAATTCTTTTATTATTAATTTGTACTACAATGTGTTGTTGATTTATAACAGTTTCATGTGCGTAAAGTTTAGCAACATGTTGCTATACGGAATCAGTGAGAGAGAGAGAGAGAGAGAGAGTGATGAGATTGAATTTATTTTTACTCTTATTAGAGCAGACCATATGTTTGTTTTCATACTTTAAGCATGTTGCTTTTTTGCTACTGGGAAATGGTTGGTATGTTAAGTTTAATGTTAATGTTTACACAGAGTGTTTAAAATTCAAGTTTCTTTTTCTAAATATCAAATAAATGTTGAATTTAAAGAGGAATAAATCATATTTTTTAATTAAAAAACGGCTAGAAGTTTTAATTAATGTTCTTACAAGTGCCTCTTTACAAATTTTCCATAAAATTTCAGTATAATTGTGACTTTAAATCGATAACAACAAACAAAACAGAAAAAAATATTTTCTTTAATAAAAAATCGCCGTTAATTTTCGCACTCACACCACAAAAACGTAATCGCTTTTCCTCGAATTGCAAAAATTTCTTGGATTTCAAAATGTATGCCAGGTTTTTATAAATTTTCACACTTTTTGAGAGTTTTTTTTCTCTACGTTTTCATTATTTGGAGCAAATGAAAATATTTATTAAACAGAAACACAAATAAATAACATACGTGAAAACATACATGAAAACATATGGACGATCAGTTTAAAAACACAATCAACAAATAAAATTTCTTCTTTCACACTACATTGAAATAGCGGCGTGGTAGCTGTGTAGTCAATTGCTGCCGTAAAGTGCTATAAAAATTCTTGAAACAACAACAACAACAATAAACACAATAATAATTTAAGAATTTTATGAATGAAACTATTTCTAGAATCGAAAAAGAAAAGAAAACAAAGCGAAAATGTACGAAAACAAATATTGTAAACAAATTTATGGCGAACAGTGATGAAAAAAATATAGGGACACAACAAAATTTAAATTTTTAAAATGCGTGGGCAGGATGGACTGTTTATTTATTAGGGATTACGATATGAAACTTTCTTATAGGCTGTTTGGTGCAATATATTTCAGTCAGGGGACATGGCTATTTTAAGAGTAGAGCATTGTTTATTGAGTGACGCTATTTTTCCTGACTGCAACTGTGTTTTAAATCTCTTTTCAATTTCGATTTAGACAGTGTTGAGTCAATTACACTGGGAATTCTCATAATAAAGTGTTAGTGCGATAAGACAAACGCTGTATACTGCCGGAACAGAAGTCTAAGTGGAAGAAAATTAAACTTCATGAAAAGAGTTTTGGTACAGTTACAGCGCGAAGCACCCTGTTATCTGTAGCACAAATCTTTTCACTTTGTCAAAAAGTTTTAATTTATAATGACACCAGTGTACCATTAAACAAATTCATAAAGAAGATTAGGTTAAGCATCAAATAAAAATAAAATAATAAATAAAAGAGCTATCCTATCTTGTTATATCATGGGTTGAGTTTCTCTTTGCCAAAGCTCTCATTTCCAATTAGTCCAAACTATTGTACAGCTTCAATTTTTTTGTTTTTTTTTTTTTTTTTTTTTTTGTTCCCTCTTATGAAAATCTGTACCAAAAATTTTTTGTAATTTAAAACGCTTGGAATTCTCTTAATATTTTGAAAGTCTTAAAAATATTAGTCTGGTCACCTATTTCCGCGTTGCTTTTATTTATTTTATTATTACAATGAACATGTTTACCCCTCAACATGTTTCTTTTGCAAAATGTTGAGGAACAATTAAAATTGTGGCTAAACAACAGCAACTTTATTTCTTTAACATACTCACCACTATACATTGTGTTACTTAAATAAACACAAAACAGATAAACGCACAAACACTTAGTTCTCTAATAGAGAAGGCATGCGAACTAACTCACCATGTTTATGTTTATAGCACAGCCAGCACAAGTGTTACATTTTTTTCGAACAGTTTTTAACAGACGTCTAATGAAAACGGTGGTGTAGCGCGGATAAAATGTTTACGTTTTTCAATTTTCTAAAGTGATTGTGTTTTTAAGAAAATTTAATAAAAACAATAATAATTACTATAAAACAAAAAACATAAACAAATTAACATCGAGTTTAAAGCAAAACAAACAAAAAAATGCATATTAAAACGTATTTTTAAAGAGTTTTTCTTGTTTAAAATAAAAGTGAAAAAAAATATTTTTTTTGTCAAGCCTGTTGCTTTAACAAAATGGTTTAGAAATGAAAGAATTTTTTTCTTTTCTGTTGCTCCCCGATATTCTTTTGTTTGTATGGCATATGGCGGCCTATGCCTGTTGTGCAGCATTTAATCCCTCTATGAGTGCAAAGTGTTAGTATTCTTTAGTGGAGGCGAGTGTGTATCAAATTAAAGAAGTACGAAAATAATAAAAAAAAAATTATGAGTAAATCGTAACAAGAAGAAGAAGAATAATCAAGAATTAGAGTCTTTGTATAAATAGTAGAAATAGTGCAACGGTTCTTTTTAAGTGTTGGAAAAAGACGAAATAAGAAACTAGAAATAATTTAAAAACAAAAAAATTGTGAAATTGACGAAAATATTTATTTTTTTTTAACAAAAATATGAAAAAAAAAAATTTTTTTAATTTAAATAAAAAAAAAAAATTAACAAAAACAACAAAACATTTCGAAACCGCTAAAGAGGTGAAGAGTAGAGGGTGTGCGAGAGAGTGGTTAATGTTGTAAAGTTAGAGTTTTCTTTGGAGGGTTCTGTGTGTCAACGCAAGAGCGAGAAGCGAAGAATCCATTTTAATGAATTTACAAACAAAGTGTGTCGCAGAAAAAAATAAAATTAAGTTGAGATTCAAAAATAAAATATTATAATAATAAATAAAATATTAAAATATTGTGTCAAACAAAATAAAAAAATTAAAAAAAATATTTTTTTTAAACATAGTGTTGTCGTTGAATTAAATGTAAAAGAAAATCTTTTAAAATAATAAAGAATGAATTAAATGAAAAAGAAAACCTTTTAAAACAATAACAAAACAATATAAATAAATAGATACCGAAAATTTAGAAGTTCACAACATATTAAACTAGTAAATAAATAAATAATAACAAAAGAAAGAAAAAAAATTTTAAATACAAAACAAATAAAAAAAAAACAGGAAGAAAAATTAATTTTTTGTTGTTTTTATGAATTAAAATTGCATTTCAAATGTGTTTTTTATATTGAAAAAAGAAAAATTCCTAAAAAAAAAAGAAATATTCGAACAAGAATCTTTGTTTTGTTTGTTTTATATTAAAAAACTAAGTGAAATAAACGTTTAACAACACTGAAAAAAATATACAAAAAAAACAGCAACAACAAACAACAACAATATTTAAAGAACATGTTCGGCATTAGTAAATAAAAATTACTCTTGCATGTCATCAATATACTACGTAGTTGCAGAGAAGAGCCAAAACGTAAAATAACAACAAATCATGTAAAGTGCAGTGACATCTATAATTACAACAACTAATACGGGCATACACATTTTAAAATCAAAAATAAAAAAGGCTACTCTGCCTGCCAAAAAAAAAAACAAAAAAGAAATAAGTAAACGAAAAATCAAAAGGCAGATATTATAAGCAACAACAACAAAATTACGTAAAAAAGAATAAAATAAACGACTACAACACGACGTTCTTTAAAAGAACCAACCAAAAAGCAAAAAAAGTGAAAAAATCAAAAATAATTCCAAGAAATCCAACCAGAACCCCAAAAAATCTAAGAAAAATAAAGGGAAACTAACAAAAACAACAAACAAATAAATATAACCAACAGTGATACAAACTAAAAGCTTTAAAACGTTATAATAACAAAAACAACACAACACAAAAAAGACAGTAATAAAAAAAAAAACAAAAACAACCATAATATTCCCGTGTTTTTTTTTTTATCATGTTTCTTGTTGCCCTAATGCAATTTGCCGCCAACTATACTACTCCCAGTTCTACTTAAAGCTGCAAAATATAAACAAAATAACAACAACAACGAAACTACTTTATATTGTTACGGGTTTCTTAAGTAATAACAACAACAAGGTATTAAAAATACGAAAAGAAAAAAAAAACGAGTGCAGTTTTCTTTTTTTTTTTTTTTCTGTTGTGCGGTTTCTTCTGTGTGCTTTTAAACGACATCATCTTCTTCTTAGCGATAATAAAGAGAGAAGAAGAGCGAGTGTAGTAGAGTTATCATAACAGTGTTCTTTCTTCTCCAGTGTTTCTTAGTGTATTGTGTTTTCTGATTTTTTTTTAATATTTGGGTGCCTGCTTCTTTTTGCCTGTCTGTGGTGTGTTACTCGTATTTTGGATATAAAATTTTATTACTCCTGGTAAGTTGTTGTTGTCGTTTAACTGCTTTTTTTTAATACTTTTTTCTGTTTCTTATTTTGCTTTTTAGTTTTTTTTTTCGTTTGTTTTTTTTTTATTTTTTTTCTTATTTTTTTTTGGCACACGTAGTAGGGTTACATGAATTTCAAAGTGATTCACTCACTCTTAAGTTCTTAAGACTTCTTAGAAATGTTTTTTAAATTTTTTTTCTTTAAATTCAACATAAAAACTAAAATTTTGTGTTTTTTTTATTAAAATAATCGTGTGGAGTATTAGAGGAAGTTGAAAAAAAAAATAATTAAATTTTCTGATGGTAAAAAAAAAGAAAAATTAAGTGTTTTGTGATGATTTTTTTTAAATAATTTTTTCCATCTGTTTGATTGAGGCCACTACTAGAGGCTACATTAGATTTCTGGCTCTATTAACGGCTTTGATGCTTACCTCCTCGCCGAGGATTCTTGCATAATCTGGGACCCATCTAATGGAATACTGTTTTGTCTGTCTAGTAGATTCGCTTTCCCAGATATTCCCATACTATTTTCGATCTTAATCTCTTAAGAGCCGATTGTTCAAATGGTAACTTGACTGAGTATTTGTTATGTTCTGTCCTCCGTACCTCCTATCAATTTGAATTGAGCTTGAAGTTTTGATGGCATAAACTTCCGCTTGCAAAATATTCAAGAGTTTCCATATGGTCTAGGGAAATTTATTTCTGAGATAAAACCTACCAGCTACTGTTCTAAGATTCATTCTTGACCTATCTCTATTTATGCCACTACTGGTTGTGTGTATGAGTCAGTTAAGGAGGAAAACTGTCAGCCAATCGATTCGTTAGGTCCCGAAAGTTCTTAATAAATTTCAGTTAAACTTGTTTTATATTTTGCATTGGTCTTCACTGCCATATACAGTTCTCTGAAATCCTAGAGAGTCCAGCGTCGCTGTAGTGTAGGTTGCCAATGCCCCTGTTATGCCAATACACAGATTTTTCTATCATGTCCAAGTCTATTTAATTCTATTTATTTCAGGTTTGCTCTGTCTGTCCAGACCATCATAGCATATATCCACTTCATATATCCCGCTTTGCATCTGAAGCATTTCCCCTCAAGCCTTTTGAATAATTATTATGATAAGTCTGGCCTTATCTGAGATGCTCTATTAGTGCCCTCTATATTCTATTTCCTATCCAGTATTATTCGCAGACATTTTACCTCCATTTGCTGTGATATTATCTCACCCAGAAGTTCAATATTCTTTCAATTGGAAAGTTTTCTTCTTTCGGTAAATGGTACTCTCGTGGTTTTGCTTGAGTTCTTTCTTAACCCTACTGTCATGCATCTACAACTTACAATCCCAAGACCTTTTTGAATGATGTCGCAGAGAATCTTCAAATTTTTCTTTACCTATCAAAACTGTATCATCCGCATAACTATGCTCGCCTAAAATAATTTTGTCAGGAGTCAGGAGCAATTTGCATCACATATTTTATGTATGTAAGCTGAACTTAACTGTCTCCGTAACTATAACCGCATGAAGTTGCCATATCTCGATGTAACGCCAACATGACTGGAATTTTGCATATATTTGCGCAGTAATATAAAGTGCAATTGCGGTCTCTCATGTAGTAATCGAATCAAAATTTAGTATTTCAAGAGGAGTATGTTAATTTTATTTATGAGTAATGCGACCTACACTTTAATGTCGACTGCGAATTGCATAGTTTTTGAGGAACTTTTCATGCTAATTTCATTATACTCTCAGAGTTTTCGTCAGACATCTGAAGAGAGGACGGACGTCCCCGAACAAAAAATTTTTTTTTTTTCAGACGCCTGAGCTGGTTTTTGAACCGCGATCTTGCGTTTCTTGAATTTAACGACATTCAATGGAAACGTAGCAAAACTGATTTAAAGATCACTTCATAATTCTCCGCTGGCTGTCGTACCTAACCTAACTTAATGCTACCTTTTGCAGAGTGAAAAAAAAATTATTAGAAAAACGATTTCTTTTAATTCCTTTTAAGCATTTTACATAAGTAAATAAATAGTTAACAACAACAACAACAACATAGACAATAAAATACAAACAAATTAATCATGTTTTTGTTGTTAATAAAGAAAAACAAAAATCGATTGATTCATTCGAGTTTTGGAAGTTTGAGTGAGTGAATGTTCTTCTGTATTATTTAAGTTGAGATTTTTTTGTTGTTGTTGTTACGTATGCTTCTCAATAATGCGTGGATGACTGGGGCAATGTTCATGATGACGATGATGATTTTTTTTCAACGTTTTCTAAATTGTTGTTGTTTAAATAAATAGAAAAAGTACCAAGAAAAAAGGCTTCAAAGAAAATATCACTTTCACTTCTTAAACGGCTGGAATAATTAAAACGCAGTTTTTTAGAAAGAAAAACAACAACAAGAAAAAAAACATTAAAATTAACTTTACAATTAAACATCATCATCATCATCATCATCATCATCACACACACATAAACACCATAACATATACCCACACATGCAACCGATGATGGTGACAACGAAAAAATTGTTGAGCCTCCCCTCCTCACACAATCACAATCGAATACGTTTAGAAATTTTAATTCAATTAAAGAGGAGAGTTTAACGGCAATTAATGGCGGCTGATGGCTGGACCATAATGTTCTTCACATTGTTTGTTTATGTTAAAAAAAAAAAAAAAAAAAAAAAAAAAAAAAAAAAAAAAAAAAAAAAGGAATTAAAAAATAAAACCAATTGACGTTTCCAGGGAATTTCGTTTGTCGTGTGAAGGCTAATAATGTGTTGTTTTGTTTTGTTATTGATTTTTATTTTGTTGTTGTTGTTGTTGTATTTTTTCACTTTTATTTTTCATTTCCTTTAAAAAAAAAATTTTTTTTTCTTCTTTTATTGTCAACACATGACTTTTGATTTTTTTTTGTCAATAATTCTCCTGCTTTGGAGTTTTTTTTTGTTTTTTTTTTTTTCTCCAAATTGTCATGTCATTTAAAGGGACTTTGTTTTGTTAATTTTTTGTTTCTGCTCCATGCATTTATTGTTTATTTTTTAAAAAAAAATTATAAATAAACCTTGAAATGAATTTTTCTTTTTCATTGCTGCTCCGCTGCTGCTCTGCTCCTGTTGTTGGCTGTTGTTTGTTGTCTGTTGTTTAGATATTCAAGTGTGATGTAATGTTTCTTCTTTTCATTTCATTTCTGTCTCTGTACAGTTGTTTTTTATTCCTAATTTTTCTTGAATGTAATTGTTTTAATAACTTTCTAAAAAAAAAAAAGAGGAAACAAATTGTAAATAATCAATCCCTTTTCCTTTTATTTGTTGCTAGTAATTGAAACAGTTTTTTTTGTAGTTTACAAAACAAAATTTATTGAAAACAGATTTGAGATTCACATGACATATTATTACATACACTATGTTGTTATTGTATGTATGCACATATGTTCAGGATCAATTTTCAAGTTGTACAGCCACAATTGCTTGTCTGTCTTCATATGTAGCACTTCATATGTAACCTCTTGACTAACTAGAATCTAGAATTTGTTGTCAAAAATGACAAAAAAATATGCAGAATATCGATAATAAACGATGTCAACTTTGATCTTTAATAAGTACAACCCGGTACAGTTTCAAAAATGTCCTGGTAAAAGAAAAATAATAAAACCTAGGGACAACTTGCAGAAAATATAAATTCTGGTAGAAGATATGATTGATAGCAGAGATCGGCAATGAATCGTTTTTTCGCTACTCATATGCACTCATGAAATTTTGAATATAATTTAGTCAACAATATTGACATTTAATTGCTCTGATTCATTCGTACTCTCGACAACGTTAATTACTAAGTAAAGTTGCAATGAGTATGCTCACAACGTTGACATCGAACTCATAACATTCGAAAAATGTTTGATTCATACGCCTACTCATTCAGATTCATAAATTTAGAAAAGTACTTACAATACTCATAAATGATGCGACTGATTCGAATCATTAGTTGTTGTTGCATTTACCACAACAAAAGAAAAAAGGCACACAAGCAAAAAAACACAGAGCAGCAAGCAGAGCAAACACACAACCTTCTAGTGAGTACTTTAGTGGTGTTCGTACGCGTATCATACTTATTTTATAAATCGTGCGTATGTTGAGTCATGGAGAGTAGAAATCAAAAACATCATACGTAGTGTTAAGTCTGAGTATGATGAGTACTTCAAACTTTAAATGTGACTAGTATGAGTATGATATTAAAATAAGTATGAATGCCTATAAGTATCAGAGATTATGAGTATGGTTCGATTCTACTCATCTTGAATACTCATTGCTGATCTTCAATAGATTGAAGTCGCCGTAGTCTAAAGTTGCTCGGCCACACATCAAGTAATGGATCAAATTCAGCTTTTTTTTTGCTTATGGGTTGGTAAACAGCAATACAATCAAGTTTGAAGATCAATTGTTATGTGTTGCTGTGCTAGGCAAAACAAATATTACCAACACATATGCAAATTTGATGCTGCACCATGCGCCATAATAGGTAGTGTTGTGTGTTGGTTTATTAGACGTGAGATTACGTTTAAAACCCCTGGTCAGGCATCTCGAACAAAACAAAATATGAGAGAAAATATTTCTTCGGTTAGAAGTGAGATCGTAAACCTGGGTGAAGGGTTGTAGTGACCAATTATGTATGTATGTATGATATGATTGGTGTTGGGTTGTAGGACATCTTTAGTCAAGTTTCTTCTTCATTATTCCTTCAATACCAAATATTTTTGGAATACTTTCGTTCTCTTGAAAATGTTAATTTTTTTTTTTTTTTGTGTTGGAGGTTTCAGATTCAAGCGACTCAATCGGAATTTAGAGAACACGTGAATCAGGGTAAACCTAAATATTGTTCGAGGACACCTTTAGTATTATCCTTTTGGAATACTTTTTTTGAGGAAATTTTTTTTTCAAATGTGAGATTTCAGCATTTTGTTTAAAAATTGTAAATTCATAGAGATGAGACAAATTCAGGCCACTTCGTTCCAGATTCCGAGGAAGGAAATCCTATATAGAATTTTATTGTTTAGTCAGCTCCTAATTTTATTGCATATAATCAGTATTCCGCAAATGCATATTCGGTACATAGAATTCGTTAAATCGATTTTAAGTCTTATGTAGTGTTCAAAGCATTCCTGGTTCGAAACCAACAGATGTCGAATAAAAAGTCTCTTTATAACTAAATGCGCATTAAATAATAGAATGTTTAATTAATCTTTAAATTTATTTCCTTTTTCTTTTTATTAAAATAATTGCAATTTAGTATTATTGTTGTTATTATTATTATTATTTTATTTAAATGTTTATATTTATTACTCACTCAGTTATTGAATAAATAAAATCTTATTTAAATCCATTAATTTTTTTCTTCTTCTAGTAGAACACTAAACAAATTAAACAATTACCATGTTAATGTTAATGTTTTTGTGTGTTTTTTTTTTTGTATTTTTTATTTGATTTCTTTGTTTTAAATTTGTTGTGCATAACAATTTTGATTTTTAACATCTCAGTTCTGTATTTTGCATGAGTCAAAATAAACTTTTTTTTAAACAGTGTGCAAGTGGCTAAAAAAAAGTTTCACACCTTGTGATCGAATTCGAATGTAAAACCGTTAAAAACTTAATTTTTGAAGATAAAATAATTTAATAAAATTAAATAAATTATTTAACAAATAAAAATAAACTAAAACAATAAACAGACTAAATATAAAATAAAAATAAAAAAAATAAAATAAAATAAAAGTAAAGTAAAAAAAGCAGAAAAAGTAAGAAATAAATAAAAATAAAATAAATTAGCAAATAAAAATAGAATTAATAAATAAATGACAATAGAATAAATAGAACTGCAATAATACAATTAACAAAAATTAATTAAAAAATTAATTAAATAAAAAAATTAATAAATAAAATAATAAAATTAAAGAAACAATTTTCAATGAATAAATAAAAATAAAATAAATAAATATTAACAAAAAATAAAAATTAAATAAAATTGAATGAAATTAATATAAATAAACAAAAAGAAAGTAATTTAAAATTACATTAATTAATAATTTAATACAATAAAATCAATAACGAAATTAAAATAAAATTAATAATAAATGAAAACAGTCAAAATAATGTAAATAAAAAGAAAATAAAAATAAAATTAAATTTCAAAAATAAATATAAAACAAATAGAAATAAATTAAATAAAAATTAAATAAATAAAATAAAAAAAATAATAATTCAATACGATCTCTCTTT
>QOCX01000308.1:88794-114246 GCA_005959815.1 Sarcophaga bullata | reverse complement strand
AAAAAGATGTAAAATAAATGATTATATTTGAGCATACTGTGTGATGAATTAACAGCTAATCGGTAATACGTAAAGTGAAAGACTAAAGTAAGTAAGTAAAAATTTTAAAATAAGTAGCAGTAAAAGAGTAAAAATATATAATAAAGATAACAAGTAGTAAGGACAATCGACATATAACATGAGATATTACAGTGAACGAAAGGATGGTAAGTAAGAAGAGAGATAATTAGTAAAATAAATTATGAAGAAGATAACATAGACAATTAAACCAAATCCGAAACAAAGACGGTTGAAAATAAAAGACTATACTGCACAGAATAAAAATGACAAATAAATCATAATTAAATAAATAAAATTATACAAACAGAAATAATATCATAAGTAAAGTAAAAAGAAAAAAAAAGAAAAATATAGAAATGGATATAAAAATTAGTTAAAAAAACAAAATAAAAAAATAAAAAGTAAAACAAAATATAAAAAATAAAATAAAAATAAAAATAAAATAAAAAATAAAAATTAAAATATAAAAAAATATATGAAATTGGAAAAAAACATTAAAATTTTAAAATAAAATTACGGTGAAATTTTATTTATGAAATAACAGCATAAAAATTTTAAGAACAAAAATATATGATAAAAGAAATAAACGATTAAAAAAATAAAGAATAAACATTAAAAAATATAAAATTGCATTACAAAATTTTTTATCTTTTAATCAATATTTTTTTATTTTTTAATATTAATTAATTAAATTAATTTAAATATAATTAATTAAATTAATATAATTTTACAAGAATTGTATGGAAAATCTTTGGCGAAATAAGTTTTGTTACTTTCAAATAAAACTTTAATATAACATATTTAAACTTATTCACGCTGCAGGTTATTTTCACTAATAATTATAATAATTAAACTATTTAGTAGAGTATTAAGAAAACAATAACAAAAAACAATGTAAAGAAATTACTTTAAAATATTAGCTTTCAAATAAAAAAAAAATTAATTTAAATCAACTTTGCCTGTCTGTCTGTCCGCTTAATTTAATTGTAGAGAAAATAAAACAACAAAACAAAAACCGTCTGCCCCTACCATAATAAACATTAAACATCAGACGTAATGCGTTTATTTTTTCTCAATCCTTTTTTCACAATTTAACGTATAAAAAAAATAAACACTTTTTGCAAAAATTTAAGCGTTAAAATTTAAGAATTCAGCAGCACCATCAGCAGCTACCAGCCAGCAGCCACCATTTTACCACTCACTCAACCGATAAAATACGATCAAAAAGCAACTGGAAAAACAAAAATTGTTTTAAGAAATTATAAACAAAAATTCATTGAAAATAAATTTTTGCCTTTTCTTTTCTTTTTTTTTATTCTTTTTTTATTTTAATTGATTCTTAAAGGCCTGAAACAGGGAGCCAGACATGCAAAAAAAAAAAATTAAAAACAAAGAATGAAACAAAAAAAAAGAGAATTCAACTTCCTGTGTAAAAAGAACGCAAGAAATTGTAAATAAAATTGAAGGAAACACATTTTTGTTGTAGATTCCCCCTACAGAAGGTGGGTAAGAAGGCAGACATGGTTTGGGTATTGGATATGTTAGAACGAATGTTGTGAGAGCGAAAGCTGTTTACATACATGATTATCAGATAGCTGGTGTTAGCTGGTGGTGCAACACGTTAAGAAATTTGTTGGAAGCAACATGTTAAGAAATTTGTTGTTGAATTTAGGATTTTTTTTTTTTTAAAGAAAATATTGCCTTACCGTGTGTTTGTTCGTCGCTTATATCTCCGGTCCCAAGTAGCACCCGACCATAAGGAAACCTGTTTTAGAATTCATAATGCCCCATTTTTTCCACAATATCAATCATCCTTCCAAGACATAACATATTGCGAATTACCAGAGAAGTTGTTCCACTCAGGAAAGTCTGGGGTAAAATTGTTAAGATTTGGATGATTTCTTCCATGACCTTTTTTTGTGTCTGCTGTTAAAAACTTAACTTTGTTCTGTTTACTTTAACATTTACTCTGTTAAAATTTTGGGGTTTTTGTCTTTGCTTGTTGCACAAATTCAGCGTCAGTTCTACTTGTAACGTCTATATCCTTTCATCTTATTATTTCTTTTCTTGACTTTAGCTCCACTAATCAAGTTTTCCCAGTTATTGAGATGATTGGTTTGGTTTGGTAGCATTTTCTAGAATGATAGGGTTGCCTACTGGAATAGGGTTGCCTTCGAAAATTAAGTGATTATGAATTTTTCCCATTGATTTTCATTCTTCTCCAAAGAGCAAGCGATGCCAGACCTTCCTCATCAGAGGCGGGTACCGATACTTCAGGTATTATAGGCCTGTTAAAAAGCCAATGATTTTCGGTATAATTGTCTAGCCTTTTGTAACTTTGCTTCCTACTATGGGTAAAAGAGACTTATCTGCTTTAGAAAAGAGTACTTAGTCCATTAAATTAATCAAAGTTTGTGTTTCTACTCTCGAATCGTTTTCTGGGCTGAGTTGTAGTTAAAAACTCTTTATAGTTTTGGTACCACAAGCCTGTTTTCCGAATCATGCCTTGTTAGTTATGTGTTACAGTGTTCGAAAATAATTTAAACAAATAATATAAAGGTCCCGGATCATGGTTATTCTCGTCAAGACCAAGCATACGAGGAAACAAATGTAAAAGGGTAGATAAAGAGATTCAAACCATGTGGATTTGTGGCTATCAAAACTTTTATAGGGAAATTACAATCAGAGGAGATCTGAATCATCTATCAGACTATGAGGAAATAACATGAGGTTGATAACAGGTCTTTTGGCAAAGTACTGTAGACTTAAGTACTCGAACCCAAGATATGTATTTTTGTGACGATAAAAATGGAATATCAGAAAGCATTCTTGGACGCTGTGATAGTATTAATGCTATCCATCAAATAAACATCTGAGAACATATAAAAAGCTGAGCAGCAATAGCCTGTTCTTCCGAACGTCATTCTTAAGTTTGTCAGGCAATAGGCCTTGGAGGAGACTTATAGAAATCCCTCTATAAGGGGAGTACTACCGATAGACAACAACAGTAAAAATAAATCTTCGAACGATTTTCTCAATTCCATCTATATTTCAGGAGGTTTTAGAGAGACTGTCACGTATACCCAAAAAATGCAAAAAAAAATTGTCATCAAACTTGTTGTCATAATGATCACGTGACGCCATGTGGATAATTTTTCTACCCAAACTCCTCCGGACTGAGGGTAAATCTTTCAGAGTGAAATTTTATTTCAAAACAGTTAGAAGAACTAAAATATCTGAGAACCTACATTAACCATACATAAATTGGTCTTTAGAACCTTTTCAGTTAGGATTAGCGACCTGGCTTCTCACACCCTTATGTTGTGTGTGTTAATGTTATACATGAGTGGGCAGGACTAGAGTTTTAAAGTCGAGCTTTTTAGAAGACTTTTTTATGGCTGGGAGAACCTATGGTTCCCAAATTTTTAATACGTACTAGTCAGTCACTAGTCATCAGCAAAAAAAATTTGTCTTTTGTTTCGATGCTTAGTTCCCATAGTAGACGGCTGAGGTTTCTTCGTTTTTGCTGGAATCATTTCGTTTTGAAATCTTCTTTTCTTTTTTGCTTTTCTTGCGTTTTTGTTTTCAATTGTAAAAGTACAAAAGGAAACTATTTATGGTTGATTGATTTTCAAATATTTTGCCATCCACGGATGAATGGCTGGCGGTATATTGCTGTGGGGGTAATGACGGTAATGATGATGATGATAATGATAATGATGTCTCGAACATACATAAAGTTATGTGTTACCAATTGTTAACCTTGAATTGTTAGACTCCAATTCAATCACATTCAAAAAAGAAATCAACAAAAATCATTAGAAAAAAATTATTTTTTTTTTTTCATCTCACAGCTGAGATTGCTAAAAGGGTGTTACAACGAAGAAGGCATTGTAGTGATGGAAAGAAAATTTAAAAAAAAAAATATTTTTACACTAAATGGGTCAACAAATTGGTTTTAACAACTGTTTTCTTTAAAGCTTGTTTTGTGGGCAATTGTTTAAAGAGATTTTTTTTTTTTTATTTGATAATGCACTTCACTTGGCACCATCAACTTCCATCGCTTACAGCCTGTAAGGCAGTGTCATAATAATTGTTAAACCGAAAACCAATCATTTTCTTGAAAGCGATAGAAGAAGCAGCGAAATTATGTTGATTTCGTTGGTTTTCTTTTTCATTTTCTATGCAATAATACGGTATTTATTTTTGATGCATTTTTTTTTTCTCTTAAATTTGTTTTTCTAATTTTTTATAATTTGACGTTTATTTTTGACCCTTGTCAAGTGCCGGTAAGATAGCAGCGACAGATTATTAATGAAAATTATAACGTTAGTTTTTCTTTAATTTTAAATTAAAAAAAATATACCACCACATATGTACATGAGTATATATGCGTACATATTTATTTTGTTTTTCTCCAAACCCCCCCCCCCTCTCTCCTCTCCAATAATTTATGTAACATCGCAATTGTGCAATACTCCTCGCCAGAAAACGTATCGAATTGCTAGAGCGACGCGTAAAGAGGTCCAGCCGCTTGACTTAAAAGATTAACGAAAGCAAAAAAAAAAATTGAGTGTTGAAATGTTTTTAATTGTCTCTTACAAAAAAAAAAAGATAAAAAGATTTTCGATTCCATAATTATTATGGTGCCACAATATGGAAATTACTAATGACATCAAGGTCAAAAAAAAAGGGGGGGGGGGCTTAAGTGGGTTCGTGGGACATTTTTAATTGAGTGTGTGTTTCTCCAGATTTTGTAATACAAGATTAAAAATAGGTTGCAACGACCATCATTGCATTGAAATTGCAGCAATATTTTCGGCTTTAAAGGGAGACTTAATTTGGCAGAAAGACTTCTTAAACCAATAGCGTTTGAGGCAATCAAAACTACAATAGAGATGTTCTGACTCATCATAAGACTATCAAGATATTATCTGAGGTTGATAATCGGTCTTGTGACAGAGCACTGCAAGCACAGAGTAGACTTATTTAGAATAGAGATTACCTCAAGCCCAAGTTATGATGAATCTGCGGTGATGAGTGTAAATTATCGGATCCCATATATAGAACTGTTGAGGCATTTACAATAGGAAACATGTGGATGCAGATGCCAGATTTTGAGCAGGCAAGTGGCATTGTTAGCAGCGTGTAATATCTTACAATTTCTTATGTAAGAGGATTAGTGAAGGAAACTTTAACGGGATACTCTATTAAGGCAGTTTATTAGATCGTATGGTCACAGTAATAAGTCATATCTCTTAACCACAGTAATAGCACCTATGATAACATATAAAATATCATTCTATTTCAAAAAAGAAATGAGGTTTTAATTCTATGCTATTCTGTAAATGAATTGATATTTCCATTTGCATTCTATGTTGGTTATTGAAATAGCAAATTGCTTGAAAATAGCAAATTGCTTGAAAATAGCAATTCTGCTATGATATTTAATAGCCACAATTTCTATGCTATTTAAAAATGCAAGCAACATCAACATATGTACGTTTACTATGCTATTTTATGTAAGAATTTTAGTTTTAACTTTTATGCTATTGTTCTACGAATTATAATGTCAATTCTTATGCTAATGGGATATAAAAGTTCTAATGTTATGCTATTTTATACGGGATTTAGTAAATTTAGTCTCTTTAATTTATGCTACTATAGAACACTAGTTCCAATGTTATGGTATTTTATATGATATTTCTTTAATTCATGCTACTATAGGAGACTAGTTCCAATATTATGCTATTTTGTATGGGATTTAGTAAAAAGTTCTTTAATTTATACTGCTACAGGAGCGTACTTTCAGTATTATGCTATTTTACATGGGATTATGTAAACGTTCCTTAAATTTACGCGACTATAGGAGATTAATTTCAATGCTATGCTATTTTGTATGGGATTTAGTAAATAATTCTTTAATTTATGCTGCTATAGGTGGGTACGCTCAATGTTATGCTATTTTGTATGGGATTTAGTAAACAATTTTTTAATTCTTGCTACTACAGGAAACTCAAGATGTAAAGATTAATTTTTTTAAGATGCTATTGCGCATGCTATCCTAGATGCTCTACAAAATTTGTGCATTTTATTATTCTATATTGGGGTCTTAGTATACTATTTTACACTTCGTTTCCGTTGTATGTGATGCTTATGATTGCTATTTTAGATGTAAATGCTATTTTATATTATATTTTGCACGAGATTTAACCATTAAAGACGCTACAAAACATTTTAGTGTCATCACTGATAAAGAAGAAATCAAATGCTAAGTTTTTGTTTGTTCTTCCTTCTTTAAAATAGTTAAAGCGCATGATGTTTGACTAAAGTTGGCAATAGCCAAAATGATGCTCAGGACTTGTTGTGTCGAATGTGTATGTTGTAGCATCATTTTCTTAAGAGATTATTTTATGTGGGAATATACGTTACTCAGACTTGAAAGGCTCCAACTTGTATGGACTTTGAATTTTTTTATGCCATGCTATTCTGTAGCAATTTCAAGTACAAATATTATGTTATTCTGCATATAAATTGTGACTACGAATGTTGTGCTATTTTAAAGTAAACATTTAGCAGAAATCTTAGTAGTCTAGTAGATAGTGTGTTGGCTTATTAGACATGAGGTCTCGATTCAAACCTCTGGTTCTGACATTTCCAATAAAACGAAATAAAAAATTCTTCGGTGACGACTTCTAAGCAGATTTCTTGGAAAAAACTCTGAGATTAAATAAAAAATTGCGATAAAAAATTTTCTCAAAGATGTCTACTACCGTTCGGAATCAATTTCAAACAATTTCACACACACAACATAAGTGGTGTGAGAAGTAGTAATTGTGTAATGACACTTAGTGTGTTTGTATGTATGTATGATGTATGTATGTATGTATGTATGTATGTATGTATGTATGCATGTATGTATGTATGTATGTATGTATATATGTATGCATTTAGCATAATAATATCACGCCAATCTGTAGACCAATTTGAATTTGCAAATTTTATTGTATTTTTTAATGGCTTCGTTCGTACGATTCCACATGGTAGTCGAGAATTACTATTCCAGTAGCCATGATTTTCTAATAAATGCTCCCCATAACTGTATAGCATAATATCCAATCGGCATTGAATTGATCAATTAAAGCCAGTTTATCTCAAAGAATTGTAATTTATTTTGTTATTGCTTCTGCTTGATCAATAAATCGAGTCATAAGTTTAAGATTTCATTTAGAGATTCTCGTTCAAGGTTTTTATGCACATGGAAGGAAGGTCCTTCAATGACTAGGTGTGATTACTAAGCATTTTTGTCTAAGCTGAATTGGTATTTTGGGTGGAAACAAAAGATGGGGAGTAGCTTGCATAAATCGATTTTCCGAGTATGATGATGATGGAATGATGGAGTGATGGTTGGTTGGTTTCTATTGACCTAATTTGAAATATTCATTCTCTTCTAAATGCTAAAATAAAACCTTCAAAAATTTATTGCAAACATTTTAATTGATTTGTTTTCTTCTTTTCGGCTGCACCTTAAATCTTTGATACAAACCATTTTCAATTTTATTGTGCTTCTTGTGCTGTGCTGTGCTGTGCTACTTATCTCTCTCTCTCAGACCTGTTGCTGGTTGTGTGTTAACATAACAACTTATTCAAGTTTATTACTTCTGTTAAATAATAACAATAAATATACGTACGTACACGTTTAAATGTTCAAAAAGAACTTAATAAATTTATGTTCGAACAAACGATTGCAAAAAGGAATTAAAATTTATCACTTCAATGTGGGCGGTCGTCGGCTGGTTTATGGCCTTTTTTTTTTTTGCTTTCTGAAAACCAAATCAACAAACCTAGTGTACGAAAATAGAAAAAAAAAAGTTCAACACGAAACTCACAATTAACAATTAAAACTGATTTTTTACATGTTTAGCATATAAAAATGAAGAAAAAAAGGAAAAAAAAAATTGTAAAAAAATTTCTTTTTCCTTCTTTTGGTAGAAAATAAAAAAGAAAAAAAATAAAAAAAATTAAAAAAATTTTATCGTGAGTTTTTGTTGTTTAAAACTTCACATAGCAAATTGCTACGTTTCAGCACAGACAACTTTATTTTGTTTAAAAAACCAAAGCAATTCGGTGGCATTAGTTTCAAAACAATTTTTTGGAAAAAAAAAAATTTTTTTTTTAAATACAAACATTTTTTTTTTGTCTTCTTTTAAACACACGGAAATGTTATAATTTGTCGTTTTTTTTTTTTTTTTTTTTCGAATAGTTTTCTAACAAATAATAACAAACGTGTGATCTTTTTTTACAATCTTTAGATTAAATCATTTTTAATTATAACAACAACAATAGTACGTAGTAGCTTTTGAATAAGATTTTTTTTAATTATTTCATTAATTTATTAAAAATGTTTTCACAATATGATATGACCTATGAAATGTCTTTTGTTTTGTTTTGTTTTTAATTTCATTGAATATTTCAATTTAATTTGTTTTTTTTTTCTTTTTCAAATTTCTTTTGTTTTTTTATTTATGAACGATGATGATGAGAGTATATTTATATGCATAAATTCATTTAAATTCAATTTTAAAAATTTTTAAATATTCATAAACTCACTTTTATTTTAAATATTAAATTAACTATTAAGTACCCGCTAAGCTTCGGGGCCTACTGTGTTTAACGAAATAAATCAAAGTTACTATAAACATTATAACGGTTGATTTGATTTTCGTTTTAAAAAATTGCAAAAAAAATACGGCTTAGTTACCAAAGAGCTAAAATATTATATGCAGCAATTACACATACATAATACATACATAATTGGCCATTACAACCCTTCAGTCAGTATTACAATCTACTCTCTGACACCACCACGGTTGTGTGTGTTTAATTTTATCGCATTAGTGTCACGATCTAAG
The DNA here is from genome assembly GCA_005959815.1 of Sarcophaga bullata. Lineage (NCBI taxonomy): Eukaryota > Metazoa > Arthropoda > Insecta > Diptera > Sarcophagidae > Sarcophaga > Sarcophaga bullata. The sequence goes on along the minus strand of QOCX01000308.1, from coordinate 105,274 downwards.
ATTTAACGTCGACTCTAAACGATAGATTTTTTAAAAGCTTTTCATGACAATTTTTACTTCTCAGAGTTTTTGCCAGAAATCTGCTGTTGTTCATATTTCTTTTTATTCGAAATGTCTAAGCTATGATTTGAACCGAGGCCTCACGGCTAAGACGCCAACTAACAATCTACTAGACTACAGTGATTTCGGGACTGATCGATAACTTTCTAATATGAGAGAACTAGTCGTCGATGTAATTTTTTCTTCTGATTTTTTCTTTCTGATTTTAAATATCAGAACTGCTGGGGTGTGCATCACAGGCTTTCGCCAAATCAGCCACCCAATCTCCTAGCCCAAGGCAATTTTTTACAGATTATTTCATGTAAATTTCTTTGTGATTACGCCACATGTGACTTATCCCTGAACCGTAATTTACGGCACTTTTTTTCAAACATTTCGTTAATAAAATCTGTAATATTGTCTTCCAAGACTGAAATTGTGAGTGGTTTGCTAATATTTGCCCATGTTTGTCTAAGTATGAGTCGCTTCCAATTGCTCAATTTTGGCTTCTAATTGACTGCGCCAAAATTTGAAAAGAACTCACCATACTCACGCCCCTCAATAGGTTTATGGTATCGCATGAAATGTGGCGGGCGACACCGCTTTTTGAAGTCACACCTCAGCTAAGTTCAATTCTTCCATTTAAGGCCAAAAAAGTCTGTGGTATTAACGTATTGGCAATTACCTTGATAGTCTTGGCCTCTCCACAGTAGTCTTCTGGCAAAAATTCTGACAGTAAATGAAGTTACCATTAGAAAGCCTCAAGAATCTGTCGGTCGGAGACAACGTTCCTTTTTCTTTACTTATTAAATTGATAATTACAATCCTTTGGTCAGGATAAAGACCTTGCTTTGCATACCAACCTCTGCTGTGTTTGTTAATTTTAACTATGAGTTGCCGGACATATGCTCAACTTTAAACGACAGAGAAACTTTTCTTTGGAATTTCATTCACTCTCAGACTTTTTGCTAGAAGAATACTCTGTTTTGTATTTCATTTTGTTCGATCAGTCAGAGCTGGGATTTAAAGCATGGGTTCTTGCTACTCATGTATGCAAACATTTTAAGTACGAAAGGCGAAATCGGGTCTATAGGGCATTTAGAGAAAAACATTCCAACTGCCATTTTCTAAACTGAATAACACGATGTGGACCGAGAATTGTCTGTTTTCATATTCCGCACTAGTAAGAGCATACTGCATCGATTGGAACGAATGTTAAATGCGTGCTAATATCAGTGGTATAAGGCGAATGCAGCCAAACTTTCCGTTCGCAATTTACCGTCGGCTTGCATGATTTGAAATGAGAGCTGTCTGGAATCATCATTTCGCGCTCTTTGAAATCAGGGATGGATTATACAATTTGTTTATCGGCCTTCATATACAATTTCAAGTACTCGTATTGAGTACTTTTTTCTAGGTGCCATAAATATTAAGGCACTTCCACATTCTACTGGTATTTTCGATGAAGAACTTTAGTTATTTGGTTGCTTCAACTTGGTTGTGCCGAAGCAGGCCCTAGAGTTGTGGTGTTGTCTAGGAACAAAGTCCTCAATGAGGTGAAATGAATAGGGTTGTTGTACTTGGTTGCAATGGTGAGAAACTTTACTCATAAGGTCTTAGCCTTTCTGAAAGAGATTGGATTGAGTGTGTTACCGAAACATCCGATGATGTTTGTATTGTTTCTTGGTATTAAGCAGCTCATTTGGATGAGCTACTATTTAGAGGAAGATTAAATCTTCAGACTACCGCCATTTTCTTCTTGAAGCAAGGTTTCAAATTCAGCACTTTCGAACTTTCTGGTTGATCGCGTAATGAAATCCATATAAACAGCAAACCTACAAACAAACGCCGTTACATTTTTAGATTGTATCTGAGCAGATGAACATAAAAAAAGTTTTAGAATTTTTTCAATTTTATTTGAAATTCATTGAAATCTTCTTTCTGTTTTAATACACAATAAATGAGTGAATAAATCTTGCTATTCTCACGCTAATATTTTTGTTTTTGTTCTTGTTTTTGTTTTATTTTTTTTTTTTATGATTTTATTAACCTTTTAAAAAACTATTAATAATTCCATTTGTTTTTTCCATTCCTTCGTTTTAACAATTTTGTTTTTTTTTTAAATAACTTGTGATACTATTTTTAAACAATGTTGCGAATTAAATTTAACATGACAGGTACACAGAGAGACAGAGAGACAGATAGATAGACAGACAGATAGACAATATAAAAAAAACTGTCGTTTATATTTTTCACATCAAAAATCCAATAAAACTTTAATGATCTCTTGTCAAAAATGTCATGTCATAAACGCCTCCTCTCCATTTTCATGATCGTCCACCCTCTCTAATGATGGCTGGTGGCCAACCGTGGCAGCTAAAATAAACACAGTTTCACAGTTTGTTTGTTTAATTTAAATGGAGAAACTGTCATGTAAAATCAGCAGTAAACAGCAGCAGTAAAAGATAAAATTGATGATTGGGATGCTATAGCCGGTGAGGAGCGGTGGGGCAGCAGACATTTGCATACAATCGATTAATATTTTCCATTCCGTTCCGTGTTTCATTCATTTACTTACAAACATATTTTCATTTAATATTTATTTAAATGTATTTGTTTCTTGTTTAATACAATAATAATTATAATTTCGTATTGTAATTATTTCGAGCAGACTATGACTAAGCGACCTTATGTCAGTTGCTAGGTCAGTGGGAATAGAAGATCAGCTGATGCTAGTTAAAGTCAAAACATAAAAAAAGAAAAAGAAAAAGAAAAATGCCGGAACTGATTTAAATATGAATAAGCAGTCGGAAGGCTAACTCCTCTTATAAGTGTGTTCATACATACATACATCGTAAAGGGTGGGCCATTTAAAAATTTAAATTTAAAAATGGAATACAACAAAAACGGTTTGAAATTTTATCAAATTTATCTTTATCCGATTAGAAATGGAATATTATTCCATTCATACGACTGCCACGGCTATCCTTACAGTACTTTATTCGATTTGGCCACTTTTCATGCACTTTTTCGAGTGTACGGGGTTGTATCTCGGCCATGGCATTACAAATGCTGGCTCAATTGTCTGTGGTTCGTAGGCATAAAACTTTTCTTTGATGGTGACCTACAGAAAATAATCCAATGGTGTCAAATCTCAGCTTCTTGGCGGCCAATTGACTTTACCCTTTAGGCTAATTAAACAGCCATCAAAAGTTTGACGCCAACAATCGATTGCGGCATGAGATTTTTGGCAAGTTGCACCAACTATTGAAACCAAACATTGTTTACATCAATATCATGAAGAGCACTTACAAAATAATCGGTAATCATTGCGCGATAGGTGTCTGTATTGACCGTAATAGGCCTAAGGGTAAACACCAAGATAAAAATGAGCTTCAGCCGTAAAGATGATTTTTTTTTTTAGCAAACATCGACATCATCGTGCAGTTTAATCGTTGGTCCATTTAGCAAGTTAAACGAAGGAATGATTATGCGGCTTCCAACTTTTTAAGCAATTGAACTTTGGAAGGCGTCATAACAATGATCTTTTCCCAAAATTCGACATAAACTGGTGCTTGAAATGTTTAATTCTTAAGACCGATGGCGAGTTGTTGTTGAATGGATTGTCACGAGCACACACACACGTCTTGACGTATCAACAATGAAACCAGTTTCAAGACTTTAGCAATAATTTTGCCTAATACCGGGCATTGTTGGCCTTTTCTGCGGACCAAATTTTGTTGGACATTTTCGTTCATTTCCAACCAAAATATGTCTTTGCTTTGAAACAAATTTCCAATAATCCAAAGGTTGCTCAGCGTAAATCGATTCATTATGTTCAGTGAGATTAAATACATTGAATTTTGTGAAAGAATAGAATGACATAAGTTTGGCAGATTCGAAATAAGTGATGGGTCAAATTTAAACCGATAGATGGCCAACTAGTACTATTTATCCTTACTCTGTAAGTAAACTTTCAATTGTTTAAGGCTTTTGTAAAGGAGAGGAGCAGGAGGGTTGTTTGAAAATCATTGTTAAAGCCTAAGAATCTTTCGAAGTAAACAGTTTTAAATACTGATATTGGGTGTCTATTTGACAATGAAATTTATGCGCGGTTTTGCGGCTTAAGACTTGAATCCTTAGAATCAATAATAGCCATTCCAGTATAATATAATTTTTTAAGACAATATTTCTAATTATTTACTTGGTTGTTAAACTAATTTTATATTTTCTCCCTCTCTCTCTCTCTATCTTTTTAGGTACGTACTTATACTCAATATGATTGCAATACACAAGCCTGAGTTTTAATTTTGGTAACTATACTATACAAATACAATTTATAACATACTTTAGGGATTTGTCGCTATAAAGTATAACAAATAATGTTGCCTAGTTTTTGGTTAATAAACCCTCCCTCATGCCGCAAATAAAAACAAATTGTTATTGGCTAACATTAAATCAAAATTACCACAGTATACTTTGAGAGCTTATAACAAATTATTGCATACTTTGGGGAGCATAAGCAATATAAAATATTCCCCTTAAACTAAAAGTTTTGCAATATTTCATTATTAAATAATAGCCACAACAATAGCAACTAATACTCCCCTAATAAAGAGTATTTTTAAATACGAAACGCTGTTAATAATTAATAAACATTTACGTAATGGCCTATCTAATGTTTTTAACAACAACAAAACAGCAATATTTTAAATAAATAAATTAATTACTTAAACACAAATACAAACAAATTGCAAAAAAAAAAAAAAAAAAAAAAAAAAAAAAAAAAAAAAAAAAAAGACAGACGGCTCAAATTGAAGAAGAAGAAGATAATGAAGTTTGTTATACAATCAAGACTTCAAATTATTTTTGAAAACTCTTCCTCCTCCTTTTAAGTTTCGCCTGTTTTTTTCTCTCTCTCTTACTATTTGTGTTGAAAAGGATGCCGCCGCTACCATCAAAATGATGATATTTTTGAAGGCCATTATGGTTACTCTTGCACTTACTTTTATTGTTGCAAAATTTTTTAAAAAGACAAAAAATAAAATAAAACATGTTAAATCACAATCATTTATCAATTATTAACGAACAAATTCCCTGATTTTGCAATTATTAACAACAAATACGACGACGACGATATTTTACGTCACACTCTAAGCATTGTCGGCTATTTTAGGTTGTGGTCTGTGCGTGTGAGAAGAAACATCAAATTAAAGTAAATACACTGAAAGACATTGCGAATTGCCAATTATAATGTTGCCAACTACAATGTTGCCAATGTGGTCAAATAGTTTTTAAACAGTTTACAGAATACATTTTATTGCATTGGCTTCCGAGTCATGATTTGTAGGCGTGTCATTTACTTTTTAAATAGATTTTGCAATACAAGTCTTCCTTAAACGTTACTTAGTCTAACGAATCTTTATCGGATTTGTATACAAAAAAATGTTACTCTGGGCTAAATACGAAGAATAGGGCATGTTAGAACGGTTTTTGAGTTCTAATTCATTCAGAACATGATGAAATCCTAATTAAATGGACCCAGTAAGTTGTAATAATATTCAGAATTGATTGATAGTTCCACCCTCCTGAAGCTAGCTACTGTTGATTATGTCGTGTTGATGCAAAAGCTTTATTTGGCGCCCATATACTTTGAATTCTAGAAGTTGCCACAGTCTAGTTGGTAGTGTGTTGTCTTGTTAGACAAAAAAAATATTTCTTTAAGCGACTTCCTCTCAGCAGACTTATGAGATGAAAATTAATTTGCCACGAATAACTATTCATATCTGCCGACATTATACTGTAGGACCCGAGTCACTCATGGATGAAATCAACGCTCACAACCTGGGTGATATAGGAGGCTATGTTATAATCCAGACTAAAGGGTTAAACAAGCTACTTATGTTAGTTTCAACATCCGCCCTTCCTCATGTATGTCGAGTATTTCTCAGGCAAATTTCGGATTATTGACTTGGTTCCGGGACATGGTGGTGGGATATCGTTGGAAATCGCATTGCTGGTGACCTGATCAGATCGGTATGAACAACCTCGTAATCTCCACCATGCTGTAGTTGTCTCAGTTAAATTGGCTATTTTCCACTCGTTTTATAGAGAGGCTCAATCTCATTAGAAGCAATATTGCCAGACTCTGCTGAACTCATATGGAAAGGAAGATGACACACTTGTGGCCTTAAATTGCATGTTCATTCATCGCACATGAGCGATTACTTGGCATTCCAACAAATACCTTCTCCAGGAGTTGATGATCTGAGGAGGACGATGAGACGACCGTCTTTCACTTCATGTGTCAGTAACCTGTTTGGATAATCTCACTGTCTGACAACCTTGACGGAGGTCTCAAAAATAAAGATTGCTGCAATAACACGATTTCTTTTCGACTCGAATTGTTTTTCTCTAGGGAATGTTTGATCTCCGGGTATCATAATGACACTAAATTCTGATCTAAGTGGGCCATCTTCCTTCAATAGGAGTTCATCACCTTACCTCACATAAAGTTAACCTAACGTAAAAGAGACAAAATGGAAGTGAAACACTAGAGATTCTGAAAATTGATTGACAACACTTTAAAAGCAGCTTGTACTGTGGCAACATTGGTTGGATTCGATTTTTTTCCGTGTATTTAATGGTTCAAATCTAAACACAACTTTTAAAATGAAATTAAAAAACACAACAAAGTGCTTGGAAAATTAAAAACACCTTTAGGCCAAAAACACGTTTCCGTCCCCCTTGTAGTTGAGTACACCACCAGCTCATTATGGTTAATTTGATTTTTGTTTCAAAAAAAAAAAATAATAAAAAAACAATTCTATACTACGTTCACGTAAGTTTTTATAGTTTTTTTTTTTTTTTTTTTTTTTAAGGAATGTTTAGATAACAACTGGCTGTGCTTGAGTTTTGTTGGTTGGCTGACTGACTGACTGACTTTAAAAAGTGTTAACGTTCTACTAGACTTGTTTTAACTTAATGATCGACCAACTTGGCTCATAAAAAACAAAGACGTTCAACGTTTAAATGTTCTTGTTTTTGTACTAAGAAAAAAATAAATAAAGAGCAACTACAACAACAACAACAACGACAACAAATCAGTTAAAACATCAACTTGTTAAAATGTTTACTTTCATCTACAGAAACGAAATACGCTCTACATCCTCTGCCCTAACTCTGCCAACTCTGGGTAACCATTAAGAAAGAGTTTTTATTATAGCCCACAGGGGGGGAAGTAGGCATGGCCAGACAAGACAGCACGGGGAAAGAAAAATCAATCGATCATTATTTAATTCATCATTCTTCATTCAGTTTACTCAGTCACTCACTCAAACGCTTACACGCTCACTTCATTCATTTCTTTGTTCTCTAGTCTCACTTCATCTGTCTGCCTGTCTGCCTGGCATATGACTGACTGACTGACTGACTGGTTGGTTACAAGAGCTGCAAGAACTGAATCCATAGATGGTTTGAATGGTTGGTTGAATGTGTTTTGACTAGATGAATACATCATGGGATGGATGGTCTGGCTAAATGGTTGTTGTTTTTTCTATTCATTCTTTCCTTTCTTTCTTTCGATGTTTTTTTTTTTTTGTTGTGTTTTTTGTTTTGTTTTGTTGTTTAAGAAAACCATTAAGTAACACCAATTGTTAAATGACAAGATAATTACTTTGAAAAACTTTTGTTGTTGTTGTTGCACGAGTTGGTTGAAGTCAACCGGCCGGCCGGCCGATCGGTTGATGTTCTCTGTGTCAGAACGTTGTGTTAACGTCATTTAAGCATTCATTTTTCAATTTTTCATAACAACAAATCATAATTATGATCGCCATAATCATGTTCAATACTGGAAAAGGAAAAATTTGTTTACTTCATGAGTCATAGCGTAAAATATTATTGGGTTGTATAGAAAGTATAAGCGGTTTTTTTTTCAAATCAATTTTAGTCAATAGAACCTTTACTATTCAAAGCATCGTTGTATTATCACTGTAGAACTTGAGAAACTTGGCCTAGATATTTCCATTTATCACCAACAAAGAAATTTTGCACGCATCGAAGTAAGTTTCCAAACTTGGCCATATCCATGGATATATTTAAACTTAGTAACCAAAAGTCAACAGCAATTTTTAATGGATCATCAAAGGGCATGCGTATGCCTGGACTTTATCATAATGGTCCTTAAAACCTTTGCTTTTGATCAGTAATAGTCTTTCTTTCTTGTTTGCCTTGATTTAAACGGTCAGGCTGTGAAATCTCCAATTGCAATTCCGTTTTCAAACCCACCAAACACTTAAGATATGTCGGTTGAACATCTATTCAGACTTTGAAGTCTGGTCATAAGGCCCATTATAACCTATGGTGCTTGCACTAAGTGTTGTGTCACACCATACTTAATAAAAATCCAAGCTTAACCTGTTTTTCCATTACTTTGTCATCTCGATCTATGTACTGATGGTCCGTGGACGGATATATAGAGTCTTTCATCAAGCGCTTTCTATTTTAAAATTTTTAATAAAATGTGAATGTGAGACATCATCAATATTTTTTTATTCACTTGAAAGACCAATCGGTGTGTGAAGTAAACTTTGCTTAAATGTCCGCCATGGCTTCACTGGATGAAGCGTAAATTTGGCTGAATTAAACCTAATGGCCATGGCGTCTGAGAACCACTTCGATTTGAACTTTTGGTAAGAAAAACTCTATTTGTATGATTTTGATGATCAGTTCAAATTACTTTCTGTAAGAGTGACTATTCGCTTAAACTGCTTGTGCAGAATATCCAACGTAGCATGAGTTGTGTGGCATGCAGCACTGTCCTGTTAAAACCACATGATGTTGGTTGTCATCGGCCTATACTGCTCGCCGTTAACAGTAATGGCCTGTCGTTCTGTAACGAACAGTGCCTCGTATGTTATACTTCTGTTTGGTCACGTACACAATAATCCAGAAGTGGAATAAAGAACAAATAATTTGACCGAAAAAGCTTCAACAAAAGATGTAAATTATCAAGTGAATCGGGTATTTTTCTGAACTTGATCTGATCTTTTGGCCCTTCTTCCAGATTGTCTGACGAAATGCATTTTTTTTTCAAATCGAAGTTTGTATTAAAGGGCCGCAATGAGAATCGAAACTGAGAACCGCAGTTTCAGTTATCGAATGCTGCATTCTTGGTCATATGCCGTACAATGTCTTTTATGATACACGTGATGCACTGTCACTCTTCAAAGATCTAATTGTCCCAAGGATATGTCATAATCAAATCTGGTCAATTTTGTTAGGGATATCTACTTTGGCTGCAAATTTTGGTTAAAAGGTAAAGTATTGCGGCTTTTTTCTTGTCGTTGGCTTTTTTATTTTAAGGACAATACAATACATACTAATTGAACATGCACCTAACTTTTTAAAATTTTTGTTTGTCACTGTTTGTCTAGAAAGAAATTTCATAGGCTTTTCTTTCTTCCTTCCTGTCATGACAGTTTAGTAAATTTTAATTCTTAATTATCAAAATATCTTTCTGTTTCTGTTTCTCTGCTTTTATTTAAATATCCAACTCCCAAAAGGACTATCGTTTTGAATTTGTATGTCATATTTGTCATATTTCTCATCGTATATGTTGTCGTATCGTTGAAATTGTTTACTAAAATGCTTGTGTTCAAATATATCACTTGTCCTATCACATTTTTTGTCATTCAGTCATTTAGAATATTTGGTTTTTTTATCTCAAAGAGTATCTTATGAAAAGTTTTGTCATTTTTCTTGTCATGGTTTGTCAGATGCATCAGTTAAATGACAAGAAATTTACTTTACTTTGTTGTTTTTCAATTTTCAATAATAAAAACGTATGTTTAATAAAATTAAATGCAAATAGTTTCTTAAATTTTGTATGTCAAATTTTTATAGCACACGTGTACCATGTCATCAATTCAATGAAATTGTTTATAAAATTAATTGTATTCAAACTTGTCACTTGTCATATTACATTTTATGTCATCTGTTCAATTTCTCTAAATAACAGAATTCTATGGAAATTTTTGTCTACGAGTTTTGTCATTTTTTATGTCATTGTTTGTCTTTAAGATACATTTTTTGTCTTGTTGTTTTGATGGGCTTGACGTCTTATACAAAATATTATATAAACGTCAAATTACAGTGTAATTCTTTAAATTTTTGATAAAATTAAAATAGAATATATTTTTAAAATAATTTGTTAATAATTTTTACAGTTTCTCTCACAAAAAAAAAAAAAAAAAAAAAAAAAAAAAAAAAAAAAAAAATCATGATTCTGCTATAAAATGCTGAACTTTAACCTGCATAAAAATTATGAAATTTTGTTAGTTTTTTTGATGATCATTCAGTCACTATTCAACTTTTTTTTTTTTAACTAACAATGAGGCATTTTTTTTATTTAAATAATCATTTAATACAATAATTATAATTGTTACAAAATTTGTTCATACGATAAACCTTGAACTTTTTGTCTTTTCTTCAACATTCTATTCGAAAAAAAAAAAAATTCTAGATTTTGTTTTTTGGAAGATTATAAAGTTTTAAATTGAAAGAATAGTAATAAAATACAATATTCTTTAAAATATTTTGTCTGTATGTATTGTATATGACACTTCCATTGTCCAAATTCTAAAGACAAAAGATTAAAGTTTTTTTTTTGAAATAATTTCTCATGACAAACGACCGACGACAGTCATAATCATTTAAATAATTTGTTTTTGTGAAACTCCAAAATACAAATACAAATACAAATACAAATACAAATACAAATACAATATTTATATTATAATTCTAGTTTCTTCTGCTTCTTTTTCTGTTTTATTTTGTCTTAATAATAATTATTAGTTAATATGTTAAAATAATATTAAAATGGTTTGTTGATAACAACATTTCCTCCCAGTAGGGGAGTGCCGCAAGCACGCAGTACTATCATCGTCATCATCATCATCCCAGCCAACCATTTACATTAATTTACATACTTAATGACAACGTTTTCATATCTATTTTCTTGTGAAGTTGGAAAGTTTGTTGTGTTTGTGGTTAAAAATTTTGACTGTTTTTATGATGATAGGAAAACAAATAGAAAATCAAATATTTTAATACGATTCTTTCCATATCTTTCTCTTTTTTTTTAACAACGACGGTGTTGTTATCATCTTTGACATGATTTTTCTTTTATAGTTTATGACTTTTGTCACTTGACTTTAGTCTAACTTACAGGCTAAAGTGTCATTATGGTTATTATAGTTAATGCTTCAAAAGAATTTTAATTATTCATTAGGAGTTTATGTTAATAAATAATAAAAAGAAAAATTAGAATAACTAATGAAAAATTGTTTATTTTTCTCAAAGACAATAGTAATGACATGACAAATGACAATATTTTTATTATAAGAATTTATTATTTACTAAAGCACAAGACAAAACTATTATGATTTTGTTGTTATTTATTAATCACACTATAAAAAAAAAAGAATTCAAAATGACAATGACATGACAAATGACAACAATTTTATCCCGATTTAAATTAACAATATATTGTTTTAAGGCCACAGAAAATCTTATTAAGATCGTTATTGATTTCTAGTTAACACATTAAATAATGACAATGTCATGACAAATGACAAGCTTCTTGTAATTATTCTATGGAAATTTTCTTATAAATTAAGGTCACAGAAAAACAAAACAACATAATAGCACGATGCAATATTCTTTAGTATTCACACCATAAAGAATTAAATTCATAATGACATGGCGAATGACAATTACATGACAAATGACAACAGTTTTCTCATAAAAATTGATAATAAAAAAATTTATAACAATATATTGTTTTACAGTTATAGAAAAGTATCCATCTTAAGATTTGTTGTTGAAACAATAAAAAAAAAATGACAATGACATGACAAATGACAAACTTATACTTAAAAACAAGGTCACACAACAACAGAATTATACGATGAATAGATAAATGAGAATGATTGTCACAAACTATAATGACAATGGAGATGACATCAAATGACAAGATTTTAATCTTACAACGTATACAGCAATATGACATGCATACTATAATATGTAATATATTACGGTATTTAAAGACTACAAAGTAATTATTACAGTCCTTTACCTATCTATGTTGACCACAATTAAATATATCAATGGAAGTGACATGACAAAAAGCAAAATTTCACATCTAAGGAATTTATTCAGATAAACAATTTATTACTTTAATTCTGCTGAAAAGACTAAGAATGCCACAACTATTAAAAAAACAAGAAAAAATAACGAAATGACAAGCGATACAGTTTCCATTTTCATGTAGTATTTGTAAATGACATGGCTATGGAAATGGCATAACAAGTGACAAAAATTTCAATTCTTATTTAAAGAATTTAGAATAAGAAATAGAGTTCTCTGTAGGTATAATTGTAAAACCATAAAAATATGTCATTGTCGTGACTTAATTTTAATAAACAAACTGTGTGACATGTTAGGTGAGCTGTTGTCATTATGTGACATTATAAGTGATAAATTTTTATTTCATATTTTACAATTTTAGATTATATATTAACATTGAATGTAATATGTCAATTCATTTATGTTTTTATTTTTAGCATCTGCACATTATTTGTCACTTATGTGACATTAACGATTAATAAATGTTTATAGTGAATTTTAGATTAACAGTTTGCATTTTATCACTATGAATGTTATGTACCTTTATGAATATTCTTATTATTTTGTCATTTGTAGTTAACTTGTCATAAATATGACATGATGATTTACAAATATTGATCACAATTGTTTAATTTCTTTAGTTTCCATTTGATAATTCTTACTGGTGTTATTTTATCATTTTTTTTTGTTGGCGTTTGTAGCCTGACTGTCCTTCATGTGATATGATAAATGACAAATTGCAGTTATAAATGCTACAATATTACGCCGTAAATGTTATATGCATTGCATAAGTATATTATCGTAATCTATATCTTATTTTGCAATTATGTGACCTTTCAAGTAACAAAAATTTAAAGAAAATTGAAGATTTTAAACTTATATATTGAAATTGTATGCGTTGTGTTACTTTTAAACCTCTTTACATGGTTTGTCATTTAGATGACACATCAAATGACTAACTTTAAGAGAATATTTTACTCTCTAAGATTGTATGTTAACACGAATTATGTTCTGCAATCTTTATCTATATTTTTCAATATGTCACATATATGACATACATTGTCATAAATATGACATGACATTTGGCATATTTTAATCAATAATTTCAATATTTGAAGATTGTATTCCAATGTAATAGATGTTGCACAGCTTTATTTATATTTCTTTGCAACTGCGGCAAGTTTGTCATTTCTGTGACATGTCACGTGAAATAAAAAAAAAATTTATGGTTTTTAAAATTCTGTGGTTTTGAAGAGGAAAATAATAATAAAAAAAAAAACGCTTCTCATTGAATACAATGGTAAATCTTTGATTGAAACTCCTCCTGACTGTTTGTTGTTAAGGGTCATAAATCAAATTTTGGCAAAATAATAATCATAATAATAAGCGGTAAATGCCTTTTAAACATAAATAAAGCTTTAATAGCTTATTATTATTTATTTATGAATAAAAAAAAAAAATAAATGCTTTTAAATTGCAAACTTACAGCAGACACTAACACACGTAATTTATTTAAAAAACTATGATGAAAATTATAGAAAACCATTGAAAATAAAAGACAACAAAAGTTCAATAAACTCAGTTCTTGTTTTTATACGGCCATTGATTAATAAATAATAAAAAAATATAAAATTTATGAATAAAAAAGAATAGAAAAATAATCTTCAAATTTTAAACAAATGAATCATAATAGTTTTTCAGTAAAGTGAAAACAAATGGTGGGTTCTACAGGTGGTTGCTTGGCGATAATGACCTGCCATTTATTTTTTAGATTCTGTTCGAACACCGATTATCATGCAAGAAAAATCTGTTTTTGATTTTGAAATTAAGAAAACCAAATCGTGTATATGAAAACTAATATTCTTCACATGCCCACGTTTTAAATTACTTTCTTTTTCTGGTTCCTCGCTCCTCGTTTTTTTTTTTTTTTTTGTTTTTAAATTTAAAAGAATTTCTCTTCTATTTAACTTGGTCTTTAGATTTCTCTGTGTGTTTATTATTATTTATTTAAAAAGCAAAAGAACAGAAAAACAAAAAATTTATGTTTAAAAAATTTTTTTCCTTCGTTATCTTTATGGCAGCAACATTCATTCATTGATCGCATCTCTCTCACTCTCTCTGTTGTTTAAAATGTTTATTGAAGTGTTTGTTTGTTTGTTTGTTTGTTTGTTTGTTTGCATGCCTAAAAGCGGGAGTAATTTTACAAGACATTGATGGACTGAAAACGGGTTAATATATTCTCACAAACCTATTTGGCTGTTCAAAAAACAATGTCATCTCCATTAAAAGGTTCTATAAACCCTAATCCATACAGTTAATCCCAGATTAAGTGAGAAAAATCTCATGGTTCTTTTGATAACTGTCATGTCATTTATATTTTATTTTATTATATTTTTTATTACTAATAACGGTATTCAAACTAATGGAGTAACCTTATATGGCCTATAAATTTTAAATTTTACATTTATTTACACATTTCTAGGTTAATCTATTAAATTGAAATCTATTTTTTGTTCTTTAGATTTTATTCAACATTTCCAATGTCTTTCCAACAGTTTTTAATGGAACTTTGCGTTTTTGTCATATCCAGTTACTCTGGCCACACTTTAAAAGTCATACTTTAAGACTCGGTTTACTGAGGTTGATTGTTTGTCTCTCAAAAAAAAAAAAAAAAATTTGATTTCATTCAACATTTTCAGTGTCTTTCCAACACTTTTCAATGGAAATTTTGCGTTTTTGTCATTTTCAGTTACATTGGCCACACTCTAGAATTCACACTTTAAGACTGTGTTTACTGTGGTTGTTGTGTTTTAAATTTATTTCTGTTTTAATTTAGCAGCTTAAACCAGTTGTAATTTAATTAATATAATTTAAAACAAATTAAAAAAAAACTTAAACTACTTAAATTAATTGCTTTCAAACCAGTTTAAGTGAAAGAAATTCTTCTATTCAAAAAGAGAAAAAAAAATTTTTTTTGCTCCAAATAACTTCACATCGCATTAATGGAAACAAAAAAACACTATGAGAACGAAAGAAACAACAAAAACGAAAAACACTTAATCATTCATGTAGAACAACAATATTAAATACTAACACGCCTTCTCTTTTCAGAGAGACACTCTTTTTATAAAATTAGAGTGAACAATGCAAAAGCATTTTAAAAGAAAAACAAAAAAAAAACAAAAAATTATTGTTTACAACACGATTAAGGCCGGCTTACGCATGTATTTTGATTATTTTGTGTATGTGTATGCATGAGGAGACAATGAATAACTCACTGTGATTTTGAACTTTAAAAGGGGCTCTTTAAACACTTACTAACACATACAATAGTAAAGTAATGAGTGTGCTGTCGTAATAATAAAAGGAAACAAATAGCAACAGAGAGTTAGAGAGAGATGGAGAGTATCCATCGTAGATTGTATAGTCTTACGTGAGTTTCTACAAGTAAGAGAATAAATGTGAATGCTATTAAAGGAGATAAACTTGTACAAATCTGCTACTTTAAAACAACAACAACAACAACTACAACAAAAATTTCCACTTTGATTTTAAAATTTTAAAAGGGTGCCTACAAATACTAAAACAAACAGTAAAGTTATCAATACTTGTAGTAATAAAAGGAAGAGAGAGTACCAAACATGAGTTGATTTGAGTATGTGTCTCATCGAAAGAGTAAATGGAAATACAATAAAACGGAGGAACCGCTATTTTAGGACAATAAAATCAAAACAACTCACAGGGTACAGTACTTGGCATACACAAGCAAATGCTTTGTATGAGTACATAACATAGAATGGTGCTTTATTATTGATTGAGAATACAAAACCCGATACATAATGAAGAGTACACACATACATATGTATGTGTATGTATATATGTGTGTTTCTTTTTAATTCTATCAGTCATGCATGATACAATTTATTGAAAAAGAAAAGGGGAATTTTAAACGTTTTTTCGACAATTAAATATTAAATTACAATAAATTATCGGCCATAATATAGTAAATAGAATGTAATATACAGTAAAAGATATGCACCATATACATATATTGTATTTAAATATTTAAACAAAAGCAAAATCAAAAAATAAAATTTAGAAAAATAATTCTTTCTTCTATAAAATGTTATGGAAACACAATTTAATCACAGAGTATGGTGTCTTCGGGTGTGGTAGCTTTGTTTTGAAGATGAACAACAACAAAAACAATAAAACCTGTCAGTTAAACTGACGTTTAATGTAAATTTATATTGAC
>QOCX01000308.1:66044-79761 GCA_005959815.1 Sarcophaga bullata | reverse complement strand
TCATTTGGCTACTCACTACAACATTTGATTTTATAAGTACAAGGTACAAGTTGCAATAAGTATGAGTACAACGTTGGCATCAAACTTGTTTGATTCAAAAGCGTACTCATTTAGATTCATAACTTTAGAAAAATACTTACAATCTGTACTTATAAATGATGCAAGTGATTCGAATCATTAGTTGTTGTTGCATTTACCACACCAAAAGAAAAAAGACACACAAGCAAAATAGATAGAGCAGCAAACAGAGCAACACAACACAGCGTTCTAGAGAGTAGTTTACTGTTCGTACGCCAATCATACTTATTTTGTTGAGTCGTGCATACGTTGAGTAAAGAAGAGTCAAAATCAACGACATCATGCGTAGTGTTAAGTATGAGTATGATATTTAAAAATTATTATGCGGTATAATTATCAGAATTATGCGTTTTGATTCGATTATCTACTCATCTACTTTCATCTTTTTTAAATACTCATTGCTGATCTCTGGTGCGTGTATTTAATTGTTAAAGTCAGTTATGCTTTTGAATATTACTGGTCGTCTAATATTGTTGTTGTTGTTTTAATTTTACCCTAAGGTTCGGTTTTGGTTGTTATATTTTGTTGTTAACGGTTTTAGGTTGTCTTTTATTATTTTTGCTATTTTGTGTTGCATTGTGCTCTGTTGTGTAGTGTTGCGTTGTGTTGTGTTGTGTGTTGTGTTGTCATAAGGTGGAAAACTCATTATAATTATTATTTATTATAATTTAAAATCAATTCAGGTCAATGTTTTCTACGGTGTATTGATTTTAAAGAGCAATTGCTTTTCGTATTTGTATTTTTTGAAAAACACAACACAACACAACACATGCCAACCATATGAGTGAGTTAATGAATGAATGAATAAACTATTGCGGTATGCATGTACATACATACGTACGTACACACATATGAGCTGCTTAAATTAAATTTTTATTTTTAATTGAGTTTTAAATGGTAGAAGCAGAGCCAATCAAGCAATTTGTTTTTTTAAATTTTTTTTTGCTTATAATTTTAGGGGTGGGTTGCACCTTAAATTTTTCAATGACTTTGTAGTTTAAAATTTAATTTTTCTAACCGAAAATCGTAAAAGAGGTGTGTGTTGTTTTGATGTTCACAAAACCGAATTTTTTTGTTCTGTTTTTTTTTTTTTTTCTTCTAAAAATAAAACGGAAATTAATTTGTTTTCTTTTTTTTCTCTCTGTTCCGTTTTACAAAAAATTATTTTCAAATTCTTTTATTTGCCAATAATTTTTGTTTTATTTTGTTTTTTGAAACACAATTAATTTTGCTTTTTTTTTCTTTCTTTTTTTCATTTCTTTTCAGGTAAGCAAAGTTAATCCATCCCATCCCCTCCATCAAAACTTAACTTAACTTTATTCTGGGTTTGTATAATGAACAATAAGCAAAAAAAAAAAAAAAATCCCATCCCTGATTTTATTTAAAATCAACAAATTTATCATTTTGAAAGAATTATTATCACACAGTGATTATTTATAAAAAAGCTTTTTTTTAGATATGTAATGTATCCATCCATCCATCCATCCATCCTCATTCATTTAAGCTGTCTGTCTACCCCTTGCACTGGCTTGTTAATGTTGTTTTCATTTTTATTTTCCACGTTCTTGACTTTCTTTTTAAAAAATTCTCAAGAAATGAAAATGAAATACAAATAAACGTTAGCCATTATTTTACAGAATACAGAAAAGAAATGCATTTTTATAAAGAATTTCATGCAATAATTTGTCATTTTGTCTGTCTGTCTGTCGTTTGGCTTAAGAAAAATACAAATAAAAAACAAAATAAATTGTAAAGAGTTGCCAATGCAACAAGAAATATATTTTTGTATACAAGCCAATTTGATACAAATTTAAAGAATTTGAATGAAAAGTTCTCTCACTATTCAGTAGGATATAGAAATCGTCATTAAAATATATCAAGTTATCCATTTAAATCCGCCGGTCTAGTAAGGCAAGGCTGCCTGTCATTTTTTTAATAGAAATGCTTAAACCCCTACTAAATTGCCGGCCACTATTCAATCATTACTTCCTTAATTGGTCATTACAAACCTTTAGTCAGGATTACAACCAATCTTCCCATACCACAGGTTCTCGTTGAATAAACCAACACACTGCCTATTAAGTTGTGCACCCCTTAAGGGATTTGATTATGGTCGTAATAATCGACCTATTAAGCAAGCAATTATCAAGATTATAAAGAAATTTAAAAAGACTGCGAGGCATTACAGACCTCGTCAGGCCTGTACATCATGGCAATGTACTCACAGTCAAAATAACCACTTTTGATGGCGACAATATGTTCTATGATTCGAATTTATAAATTGCATGACATATTTCAACATTTGGCCCAAACTTACGTCTCATTTTATTGCATATTTTGCAGTTGGATTTGATGCAACGCGATCCATATAAAATCCAATTAACGCAACAAACAAAACCACGGCTAACCATTCTCAATCCAATTGATTTGATGGTTAAAAGCTCGAATAACAGATTCAAATCTGTTACGAGGCGGTGTTTTAAGGCATCCACGTTGGCCCTGTAATAATTGCTACTTCTTTAATAATTTTCGCTCTTGCGTATTCTACATTCCGTTCCTCCATACGCGATATCTTTTTCTCCTGACGTTCTAAAGACAAACCTATGTATGTACATTTAGTAAAGCATTTAGTAAAGCAAGTTGAAAAATCTACTCTTAAACGACAGTTTAAGTGTGAGGGAAAATAAAAATAAGTAAGAATGCAAATTCTCAAACGTATCGCACACTCTCAAATCTCGTATGCTCTCAACTACATATTAAGTTTACACGATACCATGTGCTCTCTCTTTCACAAAAGCTTGACAAGTCTTAAATAACACCTTTAAAAAGTAGGTGCGAAAAAAAATGTTGCATTTATTGAGATGAACATTTTTTACATGTTACATGTATTTAATATGTTAGTTCGTGCGGCTTGCACCAATTTGTATTGTATTTAATATACCAAGTCTTAAGTCCTGAAGCATTAAGTTTAATCCTTGACAAATACAAATGTTCAATTTGAGCATTTTTTCACATAGTAATACTGTAACCAAGTGTAACTGCGCCACTGCTTTAAAGGTGAATCCATGTGCCCTTTTGTTTTTTTTTTTTTCTTTCAAATCCTTTTCTCTTTTAAATATTTTACCATAATTTACACGTACACACGTATCCATGCATACATGCCATTAAATTTTATGCTGCTAAGTTGATGCTCTGTGTGGCGATGAATCATAATTTTCTTTGAATATTTTTTTCATTTTTTGTGCAAAGAAAAAAATTGGAAAAAATTGAAAAGAATTCATCACCAAATGTATGGAGATGCCTTCTAAAAGATAAACGTTTACATATTAATCTTGTCAACAACAACAAAAACAACAACAACAACTTAATTTTAATGCATCCAATAAAACACGAAAAAAAATATTCGCTCGCCCTGTGTTCTAATTGCAAGAAAGAAAACATGCGTGCTTTTTGAAATGCAATTTTTTTACTTTTGCTTTATCAACATTTCGTCCTCTTGTTTATAAAACCGTGTGAGAGAGAGAGAGAGAGAGATAGTGATAAACACACTACCTATGGATTTGAAAGCAGCACAAAATAAAAATAAATTTGTTGGAATTTAAACAAAACTAAAAAACAACAAACAAACGTTATAAAAACACCATGGACATCAGGCTAAATATAAAACACGATCTTTTAAAAGAACCACACATGAAGAGTGAGTGAGTAAGTGAGGTTAAACTAAAAAAAAAAAAATTGTTCTCAAATAAGCATGAATCATTCATTGTGAAGAGTGTTGCTGCATGAGCATGCAAATGAATCAAGCCAAGAGTAGCAAATCTTCGCATTTACAATTGCACACACACACATATACACTCAGTCACTATATGGATAAGCATTCTTCTTGTAAAAAAGCAACGGTTTTTTAAATGGCTTTTGTAATATTTTTATGTCGCTCTTATTTTATGTTTTCTTTCTTTTTTTTGTTGTTGTTGCTAAAAGCTTTGAAAGATTTATTTAAGGATACTTTTTTCTTTTAGTTCCAAAAAAAAAAAACGAGAAAAAAATTTGCTACAAAACTTTAAAAAAAAGTTTTTTTTTTTGTTTTAAATTTATTATTCATTTTATTTGTTAATTTGTTTTTCTCTTTTTTTGTTTTTTTATTTTTCTTTTTTTTTTTTTGGAAAATGGTCCGCTACTAATGTTTTCTAATCATAAAAAAAACACAAAAAAAAAAACAGATAATAAAATTGTAATGAAAGCCGTTATACGAATATAACCTAGCTTTTTATAGCCAAGGCTAAACTCTACTTTATTTTTTTTTTTTTTTGCTAAATTTTTATCTTCTTTTTGTTAAGTGAACAAACATACATAAATTAGGGTTTTTTCACATGGTAAATATTATCGTAAATAATTTACAAAACAATTTTGTGTGATTTTGTGGCATAAGAATTTAAAAAAAAAATTTTTTTTAAATTTCTTCAGATTTATCTTCCATGAATCTACCTCTCCTTTCATACATTTCTGCATACACAATGTAATTTGAAAGGCAAACCCTACTAAACATAATAATTGTGTGAGTGTGTGTGTGTGTGTGTGTTATTTCTCTTGTACTCAACGAAAAAAGTTAAAGGTTATGTTTACATACTCGTATTACAGGCATGCTTATTATGCTGTTGTACATAGAATGTGCAAACAAAAAAAAGAAAAAACTACAATAACCTTGTGTATGTGTGAGTGTGTATGTAAGAAGGAATAAAATGTAACGTTAGAACAAATATGAAACTTGTCATAAAATTTAAATATGCAAAGAGAGAGAGAGAGAGAGAGAGAGACAGAATGAGCATTTTTTAAAGAGTTAACATTTTTAAAGAGCAGAAAAACAACGAGTTTTGTATATAAAGTAGCCAAAGAAAAGGGTTTAAATCGTAGAGTAAAACTAGAATTATAGCCGAAGGTTTTCGTAACGGAACGCTCGTGTGTACATTATTCAGCCTCGGTTAGCCAAATGTCCACGGAACGTAATGGAACGTACGTACGTTCGTTTTTAGAATACAAAAAGTAATGTGAACGATTGCCGAACCGTAATGTAATTTCAATACTCATTGCTTAAGCATAAGTTTTTTTAATATTTTGTCGCATCAACCTTCCTTTTGTTAATCAGTTCCAAATTTTTTTGGCAGACTTTCAATTAATGTTTGACATCTTGAAGGTGATACGCTCGAACCACTTGTAGATACGCTGATTGACAGCTGGAGTAATAGGCTTTCAGTGCTGATTATTCACATGAAAATTTCCTTTAACGATGTGACATTGAATTCTCTTTGGGTGGTTAAATCGGGAAACATTGCCTCAAATAGGATTTGCAGATTACATAAGTCATTGTGGAAAAACTATTGTATCTGAAAAAATTGGCTATTTGATACGCATTATGGTCTCAAAATGTCATTGGGCCGTATTTTTTTCGAACATGACACTGAAAGAATTGTTACCATGAATTCAAAGCACAATGGCCGCATAATAGTATCGCCGTAATATAGTAGGAAGTGTGTTGGCTTAGTAGACGTAAGGCCACGGTTCAAATTGCAGGTCAAACATCTGAAACAAAACGAAATTCGAAATGATATTTCTTCGGCGGCTTCCTCTCAGCAGAGTTCTGACAAAAATTCTAAGAATAAATAAAATTGCCATGAAAAGTTTCTCTAAATTCTGTCCCCCGACACTCATGTATAAAAATAACACCCGCAACCTAGGTGTGGTGTGAGAAGCTAGGTTGTAATCCTGACTGAAGCGTTGTAATAACTAAGTATGTATGGCCGTATGATAACCCTTTCTCTTTGGCCAATCAAAACGATACTACGAGACACACAACAGCATTTTGCACTTTGGTGACTACAATGTGTCACTAAGACCATATAGTTTGATGCCGTTAGATTTATTGCGTCCTGCGTCTACTCAAATAATCATCTATTGGTCAATCTCATTAATCAAGTTATCGCCGAGATATCAATCCAAATGGTGCGCATTTGTCCCATACGTTTTTGTTTCTTGAGAAGTACTGCTGTGTCGCTCTAGTATAATAACAACCAGAGTGGCCAAAGTTTTAAATTGACTCATTAAAATCAAGATAAAGAATAGCTTTTAAATGGAAAATCAAATCAAATTTATACTTTGAAAAAATCCGTCAAAAAATTTTCCATGAAAAATGTCAATGTACCCGTATTTTTGCAGCCTACTGTATTTATGAAAAAAAATTTTTTTTGTAAATTATTAATTAAAAAAAAAAAGAAAAAAAAAACAAAATAATTTTAATTAATTACAGTTACCTCTCATATCAAAAAAAAATGAATTTTGAAAAGTTTTGAGTCACTTTTTTCAAAAACTTTTCATTTGTTGTTGAGCAACTTGAAAAAATATTTTCCATTCTCCTTTGGGTTCATCATTACACATGACATTTCCTATAACAATGAATGCGTAAGCATGGTGCCTTTTCCTTACAATGTCATTGCATTTTTACAATGAAAAACTTATTTCTCTAAATTGAAAACAAAATAAAGAAAAGAAAAATTTAAAGAAAATTCATTAAATTTTTATTATCAACGAATAATTCATTTTTAGTTCATGAACGTACGTGTACATGTTACATTTAAGAGAAAAAAAAATGACAAAATATGACAACAAAATTGAAAACAACAAAATTAAAAAGAAAAAATAAATAAAAAATTCCACAGGCAAAATACAATTGAAAATAAAAAATAAAAAAATTATAACAAATTGAAACTGAAATAATAATTTAAAAATATTTTATTTTTATTATTATTAAACAAATACCGCAAAACAATTAAAGAAAATAAAAATACAATAAAAAAGAGGGCGATATAAATAAATTAATAAAAAAAAATATTTTTATGTGTGGTAACAAATAAATAAATTGTAACAATAAAATTATAAAAAATGTGGTGGCTGGCTGGCTGGCTGGCTGGCCTTGGTGACATCATAAATAAATTATGCGGATTTTTTTTTTTAGTTAGGCGCATACAACTTGCCTACGATATTTAAAAAAAATTTTTTTTTTTTTTTTTCAAAGAACTTGAACTTAATTTTAATAGGTTTTAAGGGCTTCTTTTTATAATTTTTTTTTCTTTATAAAGCACTATGAAAAATGATATCATTTTAAGAACTTCATTCAATTTTGCCTATTTTGTACGCATTTATGTATGGAATTTTGAAAAATTTATTCAATTCCCTTACGTCATATGTTCTCTTTTTTTTAAAAACTCAACTTAATGGCAATATTTTACTAAATTTTTGTTTCAAATAAACTAAAACAATTGCGTTAAATTAAATGGTTAGCAATCTAGCTGGTCTATCGTATGTCATATGCCATATGCCATATCTATCCATCTGCAATGTAACACTTTAATTAGAATTAAAAACCAAAGACGCAAACCCACACTTTTAGCAGCACTACCATTTGCCTTTAACAGAGCACTGTTAACTGTTTAACAGTGACAATACAGAGATTAGTCCTCTACTTTGCAGAACTATTGATATAAAATTTGATTCTCATTATGATCATTATTATTTGTGAACAAAAGTGTTGAAATGTATGGTTAGTGTTAGTCCGGCTATCCCACTACCTTAGTTCGAAAGAACAGTCTCTAGACTGCAATTTCCCATGTGTGCTAAAATGGCCACTTATATTCTAGAGAATTTTAAAGCAAAAAATTGACATTCTCAGATCCAATTTTCTCAATATCATATCACTTTGTATGTGACTATATTGCTGATTATATTAAGAGGTCTTGAACCTTTCTTTGAATATGGTATGGTACTCCTAGACTTTGTGTATGTCCTAAAATTAATTCCTAAGCAAGTGGGCTTGTTCAGATGGTTGCTTTAAACAGTTAACAGTGCTCTGTTAAGGGCAAATATTATTTTATGAAAAGAATATTTTGTTGTCTGCTTAGCGCCAAATGTGGCGCTGCTATATTTTATGGTTTGCGTCTTGGATTTTAACATTACACACAATCACTTAGACTATCATTTTATTTGGTTTTGATCACTGTTATATTAATCTTGATCTTGAAGTTTCCTGAATAATCCTCTAATTACCTCTAAATCTAGGATTTTTAGATTAGTTCTGTTAAACACTTAACAGGTTCGTCTGTTAATTAGCAAATTTATCCTGTTTGATGTGGGAACTACCAAAATTGGTTTAAAAAAAAATATAAAACCGCAATGGAATATGCTTTTGCGATATTTAAGCTGCAGATAAGTGCAATTTGAAGTCGCCGTAGTCTAGTAGGTATCGTGTTGGTTTAATAGATGTGAGCCACGCGGGTTCAAATCCAGAAAATATGAAAAAAAAAAATATTGTTTTTTTTGGTGACTTCTTTTTAGCAGGCTTTTGGCAAAAATTTCCTAGAAGAGCAATTAAAAAATTTGCCATGAAAAGTTTCTCAAAAATCTGTTGTTCGGAGTCGAATCTTAACTGTAGATGCCTGTCATTCATATAAAAAATTGAGAAGCTAGGTCGTAATCTTGATTGCAGGTTTGTAGTCGTGACTGAAGGGGGTTGAAAGTTAATTATGTATGTACATATGTATGTATATGTTACAGTTTGTTATCAAGAATTTCTAAGTTTTACTTACTTGCGCATTAAATTTCTGAGTGTCACATCGGTGTCCTTATTGATTTTTCACAACACTGTTGCTGTTTGTTTTTAGAAATCTTCCAATTTCTTTACTTCTACCTATAATAACTAAAGGTTATTCGTGTTGTTTTCTCTTTTTTTTAGTTAAATTTTTTCATTTCGAAATTCACTTCTTTTTTGATCCATAAACTATCCATAACCTATAAAATTTACGAATTAATCAGAAACGATCCTGTTGTGTTGATTTAGTTTCGTTTTCCCATCCCTGATTTATGTACATATGTATGCATATGTACTCGTTTTAATTGCACTCTCTCATTCTCCCTTTTTTTCTTCCTGTTCTACAACGATGAGAGATAATACTGAAGATGATTACGTTGTAGCCGATGTTACAAACAAAAAAAACAAACAAACAAAAAACATGTTAAACACAGCACCTGCTGTGCTTCGATAAACACAACATGAGGCCGGTCATTATTGGGGCATTTAAACAATTTCGGTATTTTTGAAAAAAAAAAGGTGGTTGTTATTGTTGCTAGCATTTTTTATTTTTTTTTTAATAATAAAATATTAATTTTAATAGGAAAACCACATTAATTATGAACTTCTTCTTACATGCACAATTTTACTCTCGTATCTGTTTGCCTCTAACAACGGAAAAAAAACCCCGGCAGAGAGTGTGTGCAATGCACACATACTATGTATGCATGTGTAGGAGAAAATCAATAATTAATTGGTATTTCTGATTATTAGCTTCTTCTTCGTAAGGGCAGAGATAGGAGAAAGAAAAAATAAACACGACTTTCTCTTAATCACGTCGTTCCGTTCGTTGTGTGGTAAAACACTTGTTGTTTATTACTATCATTCGTATGGTTGTTGTAACCTTAAGCAATAACAACAGCTTTAATCACTAGTTGAATCATGTTTTTTTTTCTTTTATTTTTCTTAATGTGAGCAGAGGAAACCGATCTTTTAAAGAGCGAAGTTCTTTTTTTTTTTTTGTTTTTTCTCGTTGATTGTTTTGTTGCTGTTTTTATTACAATCGTTTTAAAAAC
This sequence comes from Sarcophaga bullata, assembly GCA_005959815.1. Taxonomy (NCBI): domain Eukaryota; kingdom Metazoa; phylum Arthropoda; class Insecta; order Diptera; family Sarcophagidae; genus Sarcophaga; species Sarcophaga bullata. The sequence goes on along the minus strand of QOCX01000308.1, from coordinate 69,993 downwards.
AATTTACTTTGATCTTTGAAGTCCCATGCCGTTCAGATTGTTATGTTTTTGTTTTTTTGGTGACTGCACACAGTCTTGCTGCGTTACTGCTGCTCTGCTCTACTCATTAACCACAAATGAGTAAGATTTGTTGGGCTTTTGTTGCTGTTAGTGCCAACTTGTTGATGTCTTTTTTCTTGGCATTGTTTTTTTATTTACCTTTAATAGAGTTGTTAACTTTTTTAAATGAGATTTTTACTTGGTTGTTGTTGTTGTTGTTGTTGTTGTTGTTATTGTTGTTATAAGCTACATACAATTGCGTAAAATATTTAACATTTCAAGAGTAATTTTTTAAACTTCAAACAGAAAACAAATTGTCGCGTAAGGCCAATTGATTAGTTTACCGTTATTTGTTTCTAAGAGTGTTTATTTGTTTACATAATATTTTGCTAATTATGCTTGGTGATAAGGTTGATGCGCCCCATTTTTATTATTTTTTATTATTTTTTATTGAAATTTTGATTTTCTCTGTTTTGCACCTCTAAGTGTTGCCATTTGCACGCACATGCTTGAGAAAACCTATCAACCAACAGCGTTAAAGTTCAATTACGTTCAATGGCACGTTATTGGTCGATAAGTTGTTGGCATATTGAACTCCATGGGAAAGATTCCGATCACCTGAGAGAAATTTACAAAAAAAAAAATTCATAAATAAACTTTTTTCCCTTGCTTGTAACAGAATAATGGCCGCTGGTTAAAGGTATTTGTACTTTTAATTATTTTCAACACATTTTTTTGTAAGTTTTTTTTTAAACGTGCTTTTGTTTTTGTTTTAAATACTGGAAAATAAAAGTGAAAGGATAAAAATAAAGCAAAAAAAACAAAACAAAAAATATGTAAGAAATGTGTTAAATTTCAGACCGAAAGACCAAAAAAAAATTTTTTTTTACAAAAATTTTTAATGTAAATACAGGTCACAAGGTCGGTCGCATAAGGAAAAGTATTTCTTTTTGTAAAAACAAAAAAAAAAATAAATAAAACTGTCTAACCATTAAATTCAAAATTAGTTTCTCATAAATTTTAACCATTTTTTATGTAAAAACATAAATTTTTTAATTTTTATTCTTTCTTTTTTCATATGATTTTTGTACATTCCTTTGCCTGCCCTAGACAACAGACAGTTTAATGGGAGCCATTAAATGAAATTCGAATATTTAAACTTTCATCAGATATATATTTTTTATATACTATGTCCGCATATATATTTTTGTTGTAAACATTAATTTTTGAAAATCATTAAAATACATTTCTTGTCATAAAAAATATCTCGTAAAAAAAAAAATAGGAAAAATATAAATATTTTAATTGTTTTCCTACATTTTTGTTCTATGTTTTGGTTTTGGCGACAGCTTGATAAAGTGTTATTTTGTTTTACCACAAAATAAAATTGTTTAATTATTATTGTTATATTTTTTTTTAATTTATTGATATAAACTTTCGACAATAAACATAGTTTACATCCGTTATAATTTTTTTTTTTTTTTTTATATTTTAATGTTTCCGATTGTTTGAAATCTGGCTGCATTCGATCAGGGGTTCCATGTGGTATGGATGCATTGTTTATAGTTGAGCAAAAAGGGAATAAGGTTTCTGTTGTTAAGGCAAATTAAATTTTTTATATTTTTATTTTTTAACATTCGTTTTTTTTTAATTTTTTTTTTTTTGGATTTTTTTTTCTGTATTTTTTATTTTTGTTTAATATATATTTTTTTAAATTTGTTGTGTACTTTTTTATTTTTTTTTATACTTTTTTATTTATTTAAAATCTTTTTTTTATTTTTTTTTATTTTTTTTTAATTTTTTATATTTTTTTATAATTTTTTTATAATTTTTTTTATTTTTTCTATTTTTTTTTATAATTTGAAACACAAAATATCTTTATAATAAAAAAAAATAATCAGGCAAACTGATCCTATTAAAAATATCTTTATTTTTTCCTTTAAAGTGTCAAGATTTTATTTTTTTATGTAAAAACTTGAACCGCAATGTAATATTCACTGGAAACAATCTAAAGCAGTGTTGTTTGATCTTACATATATACGTACATAGTTAATCATTACTACCTATATCAGTCAGGATTACGACCTATTTTATCACACCACCTATGTTGTGTCTCTAAAATTATTACAGCATGACTGGTGCTACCTACAGTTTAATGTCGACTCCGAACGACAGATTTGAACTTGTTCATGGCAATTTTATTTACTCTTAAAATTTTTTGCCAGAAATCTATTGGGAGGAAGTCACCGGAGAAATATTATTTCATATTTCGTTTAGGGATAACTGAATTGGGGGTTGAACCGTGGCCTCACGTCTAATAAGCTAACACGCTATCTACTAGGCTACGATGACCTGTTTGTTCTTTATGTTCAGATATTTCATGAAATTTACCTATCTGAAAAATTCTAAGATTAAATTCGTATTCAGCACATCAAAAACTTTTAGAAAAGTATGATCTTTTCCCTAGCTTTTGAACTGTTTAAAATTCTTTCGATCTATGATATGCTATAAGCACAATAAACGCAACACAGCAAGCACAATAATTTTGCAATTGTAGCCTAAAGAAAGCTGCAAGGAGGCAGGAGCAGAGCATAAGCAAAATAAATAAAAAAATAAACGTTTCATTAATTCTATATCGATGGTGATACGCGCGTTGTGTTGCATACCAGAGATCAACAAAGAGTATGCAAAAAGATGAGTAGAATCGAATCATACTCATAATTTCTGATACTTTTACGTATTCATGCTTATATCATGGAACCATCTACTCATATTCAAAGTTTGAAGTACTCAGCATACTCATACTTAACACTACGCATGATATTGTTTATTTCGTCTCTTCTTTACTCAACATATGCAACACTCAACAAAATAAGTCTGATTCGCGTACGAACACCACTAAAGTACTCACTTGAAGTTTGTGTGTTTGCTCTGTTTGCTGTTCTGTCTATTTTGCTTGTGTGTCTTTTTTTCTTTTGTTTTGGTAAATGCAACAACAACTAAGACTGTAAATTTTATATCAATGCGTCGAGTCACTTGAATCCTTTGTAGGTATTATAAGTATTTCTAAAGTTATGAATCTAAATGAGTACGCTTTTGAATCAAACATATTTCGAATGGTATGAGTTCGAATGGTCACCGTTGAACGCATAATCATTGCAGCATGTACTTCTAAATCAACGTTGTAGTGAGTACGAATGAATCAGAGCAATTAAATTTCAATAGTGCTTATGAGTAGCGAAAAAACTATTCATTGCTGATCTCTGATCGGCATCATCGTTACTTGTTGTAGCGTTGTCTTAAAAAAAAACCACTTGCTTATATTTTATTTTTAAAAGATTGCTGCGTTGGCCGCGTTGCGCTTATTGTGTTTAAAGCATAATTCTGTCAAAATATTTAAGACCGAATTTAATTGTAATCTAGTAGTATAGCTTGAGCAAACAATTTTTAAAATTAAAGTCAGAATTTCTAAAATCATTTTTTTTTTTTTTTTTGAAGTTTTTAGTTTGATATTGTGGTGCAGCGTGTTATTACTTAATAAGTTTTGAATGACTTTAAGCTGCTCTTTGTGTTTAGTATTCATGGAAATAATTTAGTCCGTCTTAATTTAATAAATAGCTAACAAAAGACGATCTACTACTACTGCCCCCTGAATAAACAATCTAACACCCACCAACATCCTTTTATAGCCGCTTTTATGCTGCTATACTACCCCACTTAAAGGGTTAAAGATGTTTCAAACTTTTAATCTTTTCCAATGATTTCTTACGATCATAAAAATATACTTAAAAATTTTATTATTTTAATTGATGAGTAAAAAAAAGTGTCAAAAAAAAAATATTCACAAATCAAGATTCACTCACATGTTGTTCTGTGCATTACAACAAAAGCCACAAGCAAATACGCTGCA
>QOCX01000308.1:25869-47214 GCA_005959815.1 Sarcophaga bullata | reverse complement strand
TTTTTTTTTTTTTTTTTTTTTCATTTTAAGAATCAATTGAATAAGACCAGTTTCTTAGAAATTAAGCTGAAAATCAATTGGACTGTTGACCGAACATAAAAACATCAACACATTTTAAATAATGACTTCAAAAAACAAAAAACGAAATAAAAAATCAAATTAAATAAAACGCAAATTCATAATCATTTCAATACATTTCAATATTTTTCTTTAATTGAAAGTAATTGTCAAGATTAATTAGTAAAAAAAATTAATTTCGAAAAATAAAACAAGTTTTCCTTACGAAAACTGTTGGAGGCAAAGGAGTCATTTGAAGAAATAAAAAATAAAAGATCAAAGTGTTTTGAGTGTAAGGAAAAAAATTAAAATAAAAGAGGGAAGGGGGGGGGTGAGGAGGGGGGGGGTGGGTGTTATGTGGAAAACTTATTGAAGAAAAAAATGTTAAAAAAAAAAGTGAAATAGACTAAGAAAAAAAATTCTTCCTTTTCACCGAGTATAGTCATCCTAATCCTCTCCTTCTTTCAAGCTTATTTGCATGCATATTGTAATGAACACATGACCTAAGATCTAGTAGAGTGTGATCATATTTCTCACATCTACCTGATTCAGCTTTCGTTAGACAGAACCATGTAATCATGTAACCGTCGTACTCAAATGGCGACCTGTGTCATATACATACATTTCTTTCGCCTTCTATTATTGTACTCCAAACTGAATTAATCAAATTTCCTAATGGGTTTCTGAATATTTCATGGTAGGTCATAGTAACCCTCCTGCTAATCCCACTCTGTATACCATTTGTATAAGACCCCAGCCGAAAGGAATATATTAACTTAATTGGTCATTACAAACTTTAGTCACGATTACAACCTAGCTTCTTACACCAGCCACGTTGTGTGTTTTAATTTTAACCATGAGTGGCGGAATCTACAGTTTAGCGACGACTCCGATCGAAAGTTTTCTGAGAAACTTGCTTTCCTAGCAAATGTATTTCACATTCAAGAGTTCTTTCTGGTGAGTTGACTTTGCCAAAGGAATATACTTTTCCGTATTTAGTTTTGTACGACATGTCTGAGTTGGTGTTTCAACCACAAGCTCTCCTCTAATAAGTCAACACATTACGTACTAGACTACGAGAACTTCAAGGCGGTAAATCACTTTATTAAAGACTGTTTACATCGAAGAATTTCAAGGGCTTTAAAGCTCCTCCGAGTTACTAAATTATGGTGGATAGTTCATATCAGAGGTTTTGAGTAACAAGAGCCATTCCAATAAGCCAACACATTATCTATCAGACTTTGGCGACAAAAGAATGCACAGATAGACAGATAGAAAGTCTACATACACCGTCGAATGTAGACATTGTTCACGCTAAAATTTCGTTTTTTTTTTTCCAATAATTTCTTGGTAATATTTTTTTATATTCGATTTTGTCTTCAAACATTCTTAATTATCTTAAACTGCCTTAAAAAATCGCCACACAATGCTGTATGTAGACTTCTTTCCTTGACTGTATATAGTCTCACTTTTATTACAATGTCTAACTGGGCAGTATTTTTGAAAATTTCAGACTTGTTTGGTTCTGGCAAGGAAAACGTTATTGAAATAGATGTTAGCCATACGATTTGTCTGAGCGCTATACCTCCTGATTTATTTCCCGTTAGATTTTTCTCTCTCTATCTATGCCATCTCAATCGCCCAGGTCCTCACTACCATATGCAATAGGCTTAAGTCTAACTGATTCTACAAAGGCGTTGTAAGGCAGCTTGTCATTGTCTTGGTAATGCCAATGCATGACAGGCTAGTCCTGCCTGTTACAATTAGACTTCTTTGGCTAACAAACCTTTAGTCTTCTTTGGCTAAAACAACCTGCACTAAAATTAAACAAAACAAAAGTATCAGACAAGAAAAAGTTACAAAAACAACAAAAAATTAAAATTTTAAAAAAATATTTTTTAAAGAAATCCGCCGTCACAACCACCTAAGCCCCATCGATGGCTATGACAACAGATTTTCGTCTCTTTATGAATGGCTTTGAAAAGAAAATGAAAAAAGAAAAGAAAAGAAAAGAGTGTTAAAATATTAAATTTCCGTAATAAACAAAAGAATTATGAATACTTTTGTAAAAATCTCTAATATTTTACAAGCATTACGTGGGTTATTTAAAATTCATTTAAAAAAAAAATTTTTTTTTTTTTTGGAATACAAGTACCACCACATGCTTTAGAAAATAAAAAAAAAATTTTTTCTTAACAAGAGTGACAAACAATAAAACAAATGACAATATGTCATTTATATCGTATAGATTGTCAGTCGGTCATTCATTCAATCAGTCATGCAATGCCATGCCATGCCATGCCGTGCTTTAAGAGACAGTTTTACTTACAGATTTTCTAAGGTCCCCGCAGTATATGGCATGATGCGAGGAGGGTATAAAGAAAATTGTATAGTTTTGGGAACAGAGAAAAAGATTACGTGTGTGTGTGTGTGTGTGTGTGTGTGTGTGTGTGTGTAAGTGTAAGAGGAGCCATATTGTTTTATAATAATTTATTTATTTATTGTCAGTCAGATGGTATTTGTATTCCTATTTCTTCTCTTCTCTTGGCTTCAAAAGCTATCAGCGGCAACATAAAACGTCAAATTATTGTCAAATGAGCTTAAAAACTATTTTATTGTGTTTTTTTTTTCTTTATATTTTTAAATCGTTTTTTATTTTTCTTCTCTTTTTTTTCTTTTGGTTCCACTATTATTATCATAAATTATTGATTATCTGTGTCATGACTATGCCCAGAGGATAATTATAGGAATTTTTAACGCATTCATATGTAATAAATACATACTTAGGTACGTAACTGCAATGTTTTAAAGTCGTAAAAATAATAATAATTTCCGGCAAAGGGTTTTACGAGTATTTAAAATATAAAAAGTTTGACTGACACTTGTTTAAAGCTTTTCTCCAGTCTAGCTAATAAAGCTAAGCAGGTGTTCTATTATGTATTTAAAATAGTTGGTGGCTTACTAGCTTATGTATTGGTGAATAAAGGCACACAACATACATATATTCGGCATCTTTCACTATCGGAAAAGTCTTGACTTTGTCCATATAATTATCAAGTCAAGTGACCCCCCATGTAGATGCTCTGAGTCGATTAGAGAAGGCTATACGATTATTTAGCTAAGTAAACTCGATAAGGACAACCATTCACATTTTCATCTGTTAGAAAAGCAACTTCTTTAGTTGCTATCCGAGATTTGTTTGTCAAGGAATTTTTGCCTATCAAAAGTACTAAGGCTAGCAGATCGAATAGTAAGAAGATCAGAGAACCTTAACAAATCGTGTGAACTTAACACTGCCTCTTTACACCGTATACGTCGTCACAATACCCGCCTTAACTGCGTTCCGGTCCACTATGGCGTAGAAGGAGACGAAAAAGCAGACGAACTGACACGCAAGGGATCGGAGATGTCTGAGGAGAATACTGTAGAGGGCATATATGCGCCCCCTACAAGAATACTTTTATAAACTTTGGGTGGTTCGATATACCAGACTGTCGAATTTCAAAACTGCTGTGTCCAGTGGATAGCAGAAGAACCAGGAAACGAGGTCGTCAAGAAAAGCTTAGCATTCTAACAGCACTCTGAAACTGCCTTGATGTGCACTCCTTATGCAAGTGCCCTGCACTTTAGAATAGACGTCTTCGGTTTTTTGTCGACAGAACGTTTGAAAATCTGGGGATGGTGGCACTGACCGATTTCTTTCGCAGCTCAGAGTGTTTCAGACGCACTACCAACGAATCATGACAAGATGGCTTACTCAGTGGGCCATATGGGCAATCGAATGAACTTGCCTGTGAAGGCTAAGCTACCCGCTTGTCTAACTTAAGCTAACCGATTGTCTAACTTAACCTAACCCATTGTCGTCCTCACTTCTCCCTAGGGAATGAATATTACTCTTCAAGTATGCATCGAGCATTTTCAAGTATGCATCCAGTATTTTCAAGTATGTATCGATCGTTCTCCTCTCTGATTGCCATGCAGATTCCATTTTTTGACATTCTTTGTGATGTCATCTTAAACTCTGCTGAGAGGATAACCAATCAATTGCCAATTTCATTTTCTAATCGTAGCAGTTACGAGTTGGTGCTTGAATTGCACGATAAATCTGTCGTTGGAAATAACCCTTAGACTAGAAAATTCACAGCATTATTCGGATGTACTTAGGGGGGTAGTGCTCCATGCTTCGTCTCTATAAAATATAGCGGATTTTGCATTTAAACTTGTCGAGCTTAACTCTCTGCCAATATGTAGGTGTTTCTGGTTTTTGAGTACGGTTATCGATGTTCTATCTCGATCCATCTGTTTTCAAGATAGCCAAACTGGCCAACGTCCTTTCTATAATAAGAAAATCCATCGCCGACTACAGTGTAAGAAATATGGATATAAAATCCCGTACACGGTTTACACTATCGAATGGAAATTTTAAAAAAGTAACCCAGAACAAGTGTGCAATAAATCGATGAATATTATCTGTTGCACATGGTTCGTGTCTTTGATAATGAATAGGGCAGTCTTAGATTTGTTCTAAATTGTTGTAGACATTCAAGAAAATAATGAAAGCTACGGCAAAATTCCTTCGGCAACCAAGGTAATGTAACACCAACATATTACTTTCGAATTGATCGTAATCATCTGAAGATCGCTAACAGAAGTTTGGCTATCCAAAAGTATAAAATGGCTTCCATTCTTCTCTGGAAACATTTCTTTGCATTTATTTGAAATGAAATTAACTTCCAAATAGAAAATGGCCTTCGTATTGTCCATCCAGTTCAGTTTGGGATCTTTCACTATGCCATACCTGAGAGACTAGCGTCTCTTAGACTTTCCCAAGTCTAAAGAAAATCTGTCATTACCATAGCATAACATACTAGCCATAGAAAATATTTTTCTTCGTTCTTTATGAAACATAATTTGCCAGATGTTTTAAAACACAATCATTCACTCAAAGTCAATCAGTAAAGTTTTTTTAAAAAAAACTATTTTTAAACATTTGAGTCATTTTTTTTAAATAAATTTTTAAAAAAAAAAAAAAAAAACACTGACTTTGTTTTCTAAATATTGAGAGAGAGAGAGAAAAAACGTCTTTGAGAAATTCAAATATTTACACACAGAATTGAGACGCCATTAACAGCAAACAAGTCACCTATTTTTTATCGAAATTATTATGATTTTTTTTCTTCTTATTCTTCTAAATGTTTAACGATCTCTTATTATTTTAATTATAAACAATGACGTGATTTTTGTACTTAAAAATATAAAAATCTCTAGTAATTATTCATTTTATTTGAATATTTATTTGAAAGAACAGAATAGAGAACGAAACCAGTTCTCTAAAGCTTTTAAAACAATTACCAGTTCAATTCTAATGAATAATTACGGTTTAGCACAACAATAGGTGTGTGGGTTGCCATTATATCTGATAATATATTGTGTGAGTAATATTGTTTGAAAATTTTATTTGAAAATATTTTGAATGAAGTTTGAGTTTCAATTTAATTCGAAAAGCTTTTCTAATAAACTTTAGTGTCAAATACATATTTCACTCGTTTTACGGCCTCGTAGTAAGGACAGCAATCTAGCTTGTCACATCACCCAGGTTGTGTTTGTTAATTTTATACATGAGTAGCGCTAGGTAAACATTTTTCTTTTAAATGTTCCTGGAAATTTGCACAAATATTTGCACAAATTTCTCTGTCTGCATTGCTTATGTTTCTATTAGCAAAGGAAGGAGTGAACACGAAAAAATTTGCCCGTACTTTTATGCTAATTTAACTCGGGAAATTCGAACTACTTTACATTTCAAAATCGTTAGATTGAAAACGTCCGGTCATTTTATTTTCTGGACCCTATTTTTATAACGAACGGTTGCTTTAGAGAAGACAAGCTTACCAGTCCCCAACTTCCAACATATTTCGCGGCTAAATATTTTTAACAGCTTTGTGAAGTTAGTTGCTCTGAAAGGTAGTGAATTATGCGATGAAGTTCGTTGAGACCAATACACATCTTTGTCAACCAAAGCCTAAAACGAATTCAAAAGCTTTTTTTGAAAAAAAATATCAGCGTTATCATAGTCCTGGCTAAAACCCCTCAGTGGATCTCAATTGAAATCGAGATTCGTACACAGAAGTGGAGATCAATTGGACATACACAGAGGCCGTTGACCGATGCAGTGAGGTCTGACGTAGGAGAGGACTTCCACGCCACAATTGTCCACAATCCCAATTGAAATTTAGATTCGTAGACGGAAGTGGAGATCAATAGGGCATATTATACAGAAGCCACTACCCTAAGCAAATATGGCTGAGCTAAGAAAGGACTCCCAAGCCAAAAGTGTCTCCAACCACAATTTAAGTCGGGATTTCTAAATGGAATACGATGACATATAATGCAGAGGTTACTGCTCGATGCAACCAGGACTGCCGTAAGAGAGGACTTCCATGCCACAATTGGCCACGACGGGGGAAAATAGAAGAAGCAGGTCTTGAAAGCCTTTTAAAACTAAAAGTAATGAAGTTGAAATAATTAAAAAGCCAAAAGTAACAGCGGAAGGAAACAATTAACTTTCCCTCTCTATCTCTGTCTCTCTCTTTCTGTCTCTCTCTGTTTTGTTTGAATGAAATTTGCATATATTATGGCGTCTAACGACGGTCTGCTAAAATCGCAGCTGTTAATACAATCGATGCGATGAATAAATTTTTATCGTTTTAAGGAATAAATTAATTCGTTTTCGTTTAAAAGACTTGAAACAAACGAAGGAAATGAAAGAGAGAATTTAAAACGGAAGATTACTTAACAGCAACTGATTGTTAATCATGATAATGAAGTAATACTATCAGTAATGATAAGCATTATAACGATAATTTATGCCAACTAATGCATAATTAAGCAATTGAAATTGTTAATTAATTTTGGTGGACGCATGAAGAAAGAGAGCGAGAGGGTATTTGCTGAATCCAAAGCAAAGCAAATAAAAATTTTTTTGCTTTAAAAAAACAAAAAAAAATCAAATAAAAATAATCGTCCAATACTTAACGGCTGAAACATACGTACATAATTAGTTATTACAATCCTTTAGAAAGGATTAAGACCTAGCTGCCCACACCACTTATGTTGTGTGAGTTTTGTAATTGAAGACTGAAATAGTTTTACGATATGCTTCTTCCATAGCTTAAGTAATATTGTACAACAAAGATTGAATAACAATGGCTAGTTCTTAAATTTAATCACAAATTAACTTTTTTAAATGTTTTTTTTTTTTATTAAAAAAATAATTCAGATTTAAAACAGAAATTATTTCTTTTTGTTTAAAAATTTAACGCTGATTTTTACAATTTTTTTTGTCTCTTTTCTTTTTAGGTAAGTTTCATGTCATTGTGGCATCTTTTTTCATTTTTTAATTGAGGAGGCTTTAAATGAAATTAAAAGTAAGTTTAGTTTTTTATTTCTAAAAAAAACATAACCTTGAAAATTTAAATTCTGTGTAATAATTGCGTATGTGTTTGCTAAAGCAGAACGTTCTAACAGCCGTTACGCACAATGAGTAACGTTACGCTTTGAAGCTGAAGTTAAACAGTTATTCAGTCATATTGTTTATTAAGTTGTCTGCAACCCGTTGTGCTTCGCTACATCAAATATAATTTGTTTGAATTAACATTTTGATTCGTGATGTACGTGAGTAAATTGCTCACTTCCAAATAAAATTATCTACCTTTAATCACACACTAAAAACGCATAATCTGGTAAGAGTCAATTGGAAAGTTTTGTCTCCTTTACAGCTAATGTTCCTTCATTATCAAATGATTTTTAAATGATGGCAACCCTAACGTTCTAGAATATGCTAAAATACCATAATCAAATCTGCTTAGGTAGAAAAACATTATACGTTTAACGAGACTAAATCGAAACCACCAAAATTTAAATGAAAATGAGAGAAATTATTCGGTACTTTCGGAAAGTTCATCCTATGGCGGCCCATTGTGTTACCTCGAGCTTCTAATGAAACCGGCTAGTTCTCTTAGTAAAAACATTCGCCAGCGTGCCCAGTTTCACAAACGTTCTGTCACCCAAAAACCGATAATGTCTGTTCTGAAGTGCGGGGCACCTGCATAAATGCTGTTGTACCGATTCACATAAAGAAATTGATCCGAAACAAAAGGTATTGTGAGCTATTGCAATCTAGCAGTTGTTCGTCAGAGTAAGTTTTAATATCGGTCTTTACAATTCGTTCAACAATAAAGTACATGATCTCAGTATAGCCCTGTTGAAGGTATCTTGTGCTCAAGCAAAGAAAACAAAGTGTTGGAATACAATAAAAATCAATGCCAGATCACATCACCCGAAACCTACGAGTCTAATAATTTGTCACTTTGTAAGGTAAATTCCCAGCCCACTGCTAGTATTTCGCTTAATTATGTGGCTTAGTGAAGTCGCTGCAGTCTGGTAGGTAGTGTATTGGCTTACTAGATTTCTTTCAGCAGATTTCTACCAAAGACCGTGAGGGAAAAATAAAATATTGCCATGAAATAGTTTCTCAAAAATCTGTCGTTCAGAATCGACAAAGTCTAAGTCCCACTGCTCAAGTATAAAATAAACACACATACACATACTACGTGGGTACTGTGAGAAAGCTAGGTCATAATCCTGACTCAAAGGCTAGCTAAATTTTTTTTTTGCTTTAATTTTGTCTGTGAACATGCTATTAAAAAATTTTACTTGACATATAAAGTACTATTCCATAGCTTACCATTTTATTCAATTAAATTGCTGCGCTAAATATGAATTTAGTTTCCCATATGAACGATTTTATCTCTCACTGTACAAACTCGTCTATGTATAGGTTTACATCATTACAGTTGTGTGTTGTGATTATGTAACTTCAAGTAATTATTTGAACCCCTTACTTCTCTTCTCCTTTTTTTGACCTTAAAAATGTTATTGCAGGGTTGGGCTGCACCCTCTTTTTACTACGCTTGAAATAAATGTCAATAGGTTTGAGCGTTTATTTGACTTTTTCAGGGAATTTGGGAATTTTCATTGTCTTTTTTTTCACTCGACAGCAGGTGTGTTTTGTTCTATTACTTCGCTATTGTTAGTTTTGTTGTTGTTGTTGTTGTTGTTTTTCTTATCAAACCTGAGTATCAAAATTTCTTTCCCCTCTTCCAGCCTATAGAATTCTTAAAAGCACAACGCATAACAACTCATTTGCATAATAAATTAACAATCAATAGCAATATTTTCAATTGGTTTTTCCTAACATCCTTTGGGGAAATGGGGGAAAAAAATAAAAATTTAAAGTTACACTTGGTAACAAAAGTTGTTAAACACAAAAACAGTTTTAGTTTTATATGTAAAAAATCTATTAGGAAGGTCCAACAGCATCTTATTCCATCGGACTAATTTTCGTACACTTTTCCGAGTGTTTGGGGTCGTATCTCGTCAATGGCATCACGAATGTTGGCAATTGTCTCTGGTTTGTAGGCATAACACTTTTCTTGAGTGGCGCCGCATAGATAATAGTCCAAATAGCAGCTTCTTGGCGGCCAATCTAGCGTTTGTTGCAATAAATCGATTGTGGCATGAGATGTGTGTTGCACCATCCTGTTGAAACCAAAACATCGTTCACATCAATACCATGAAGAGCGGGTATAAAAAAATCAATTATCTGGGCGCGATACATGTCTCCATTGACCGTAATAACTGCTCTAAGCTCTCCAAGCCGCACCAAATAGTCACGTGTTCGCAATGGGTGCATTGGCTTCTATATGACCACGTTTGGGGTTTCTAAGTCCCAAATAAGGCAATTTTGCTTATTAACGTATCTACCAAACTGAAAGTGAGCTTCATCCGAAAGGATGATGATTTTTTCTTTTAGCAAAATCGACATCATCGTGCAGTTTCTCGTTGGCTCAATAAATTTCATCGTTGCTTAAGCGTAAATCGATTCATTTGGTTGTAGAATAGAATGACATAAGTATTGCCGAATATGAAATAACCGATAGATGGCCCACCGGCCCACCCATGTAAGGTTTGAGTCCCGATAGAGAAAAAAATCATTCTTCATTGTTTTCGAATTTAATATTAAAGGGCTTCATCCCCTACAATATAATCCACCCCATGAAAATAGAAAAAAGAAAACAACAGAGGCAGATCAAGCACAATGCCTAACCGAAAAAGAGATAGGAATCAATGACTAGCAAAGTTTTCCAAATACTCGGAGAGAGTTATTTCTAGGCGACGATAGATGGCAGCCCCATCATCCTAGGACTTGTTGCAGCCTGTCTACAAGTGGATTAAAAGAAAGGAAACAAGGCAAAAATGCTTTAAGGAAGCCATAGGCTCTCAAGAGAGGTAATGACAGAAAACATGTAGCCCAGTGTCATTAAGAAAAAGTCCCAATTCACCAGAAGCCTATGCTTCATTTACATATCGTAATGAACAGAACAGAATACACTGTAGTTCGCTCCTTTTTCGTTTTAAACCCTATTTAGAGTAGTTCTTTAGTAATCGAAATAAAACGGAAATTTTTTTCGCTTGACATACTCGTATTGACGGTTCTTTTTATTTCATGTTTTTATTTTCGTTTTTGTTGTTGTTGTTGTTTATTAATAATTTAACTCTTTTATTATTTTTTTTTTTATTGCTGTTTTATTATTGTTGTAACTTTTAGTCTTTCTTTGTGTTGTCAATCTCGTGGATGAGTGCAAAAAATGGCACACAAAATAAAAGGCGACAAAAATTGCACAGATTATCGCCGTCAATAATGGCAATTATTCTGTGTGCTGCTGCCGCTATTGTTGCTGTTGCTGTTGCTGCTGCTGCTGCATTTATTATCAACCATAACTACAACCATTTAAAAATTTTCTCTGTGTCCTTCATGGCAATATTTGTTCTTTCGACAACAACAAAAGAAATACTACAAAAGATATAAATTATTAAAACAAAAACAAAAAATAAATATATAAATATGAACCATGTTTGTTGTTGAAAAGCAGTGCCCTAAAACTATGAAATCATCGTTTCAAAAAATATCAATTTTTGGAAAATTGAATTTAGCAACTAGAAATAATCTAATGAAGTTAATGGACTGCTTCAAACACGAGATAGATTGCTCTCTAAACTGGTTTCTCAATAGGTTAATGGTATCGCTTGAAACATATTCCATACAAGTAAAATTCTTTTTGGCAAATAAATGAGCTAAAAACACATAACGAAGTCTAATAGATAATGTGTTGGCTTATTTGAAGTGAACCCGCGTTTCAAACTTCCGGTTCTGACATCTCCAACAAAACGAAAAAATCAAAAAAATATTTCTTTCTCAGCACATTTCCGGGCAAAAACTCTTGATAAAAAATAAAAATTGCCATGAAATGTTTCTCAAAAATGTGTCGTTCGGAGTCGACTAACTGTAGTTCTTGCCACTCATATAAAAAACTAACACAAGCAACATACGTGCTCTGAGTCTGAGAAGCTAGGTCGTAATCTTGACTGAATGGTTGTAATAATCAATTTTGTATGTATGTATGTGTCTATGTACAGTATTTTACTTCATTGACTGTATAGTTCCGAGTTTCACTGACGCCGCCAGCCCACAAACTTCGTCAGTCTTGGCGCATCGGTAGCTCTTGTACTGTTTCTGGTTGTATTTAACAACAAACTCGAAAATTCTGTTAATTGATGCATTGAACCCAAAATAAGCTTCATTGAATCCAAAGTAAGCTTCATTGAACCTAAAATAAGCTTCATTCGTAATATGGGCGTAATTTACGAAATAAATTTTCAGCAATAGTTTTTATATTAAATTTCAGTAATTTTCGAGAGTTGTACCTTCGTTAGTTTATTCATGGTAATATGTTAGCCGTTTCAGAGTATTTTTTTTGTCATTTCCACAAGTCACGAAGCCTCTTTTTATACTGAAAAAATTTGAAAAAAATCGAACAGCAAAAAAGCTGGTCAGTTTGTCTCGAAAGTTCTTCTAAAATTCACTGAAAGTAGTATTCTGCTGATTGCTGAATTATTACGAACTTGAGCTGGTACTATGTCTAGATAAAATATGGCATTATTTTTCTCTAAATCTAGCCCTTTTTTCCTCCAAATTCATGTTTCTATAGTTTAGCCTATAAAGTATAAACCGAAAACAATTTACAATAACAATACTACAATACAATGGTTCTAGAAGTTGCCAATTCGTTTAAAATATTTTAAAATGAAATTCTTTTAAGTCTCTATTCTTTCTTTGCAATTGTTCTTGTGTTAGTGCTGAAACAAATGGTACCAGAAAATTTCTCATATCATATGTGTTGTATGCCACAAATAAACTTTTTCGTTGTATGATTTATTGCCACAAAGAAAAACGAAAAGGAAAGAGAAAAATAAAAGAAAAATTATTTAAAATGATAAGAAATTTAAACAGAAAACAGAAAGAGCAAAAAGTCATATATCACATGAACTATTTTATTACAAAAACAAAAACAAAAAAGAACATAAGCATCAACCGATAGCAAAATAATAGAAAAAGAAAACTTCGAATATAATTCACTCCACCAATTGAGTTCAACTCGAGTGTATGGCTAAGGGTTCATAGATATGTACTCGTATTATCTCTTATATTGACAGATTAATAGGGTGTAATTTGGTTGATGGCTAATGCATTCACATTCATACATACATAATTGCCACTACAACCCTTCAGTCAGGATTACGGCCTAGCTTTCCACCACCACTTATGTTGTGTGTGCTGATTTTATACATGAGTGGCGGGACCTACAGTTTAAAGTCGACTCCGAACGACAGTTTTTTTTTTGAGAAACTTTTCATGGCAATTTTATTTATCCTCAGAGTTTTTGCCAGAAATCTGCTGAGAGGAAGTCGCCGAAGAAATATTTTTCTTTTCATATTTCGTTTTTGATATCTGACCGGGGGAACCCTGGCCTTTCGTCTAATAAGCCAACACACTACCTACTAGACTACGGCGACTACTGATGGCTAATGCCTTTATCCTAATGTCTTGAAAATGGATGTGGCAGTCTACTACGTGAGTTAGTTTTACAATTTTATACGTTTTTTTTTTTTGGCATCGAAATTTACAGATCGAAAGCTTTCCGATGCTAGAATTCTCATGGCGCATTGATTTCAAGTTTGAGTCATTGGGCCGGGCAGTAAACAGAACTGCCGAATTTGATGTGAAGAGCAGCCACAGGCAGTTTAATATCTTCCTTTAAGGTACATTATTCGTATCGGCGGAATCATTGAACCGCACTTTTGCTAAGTCTGTAAAAATCGCCTAGTCAGAGTCAATGCAATAAGGATCCATGCAATAATAATTGAAATTTTTTTTCTTTACTGGAACTATTTGGAACATGGTTGACATGTGGTTTTGACAAAACGAAGTCCCTTATTACCTCATGACACCATGGAACATTAAGAAGCGAGTTTGACGATCAATTATTTTAATGAAGCAGTCGTTATAGTCTCATAGGGAATGTATTGTCTTATTAAACCAAAGCCGGTGGTTCAAACCCTAACTGAGGTATGTAGAATAAAATAAAATACGAAAAAATATTTCGTTTTGTGACTTCCTCTCAGAAGCCTTCTTTTTGCAAAAATTCTGGAGAGCAAATAAAATTGTCATGGAATTTTTGTCAAATCTTGCGAAGTTAAATCGTGTATAAAATAAACACACACAAAATAGGTAGCGTGTGATGGTAGGTTGTAGTCCTAACTAAAATGGTTGTAATTGCCAATTAAGTAACTATTAAGTAAGTTTGGAGCAATGCATTATCAGCAAATATTAAGCGATTTGACTTCACTAGGATTTTGTTGTGAAAATGTGTGCGAATCTTTCGTGTACAGAGACAATCCAGCTACAACTTCAGCCCTGTAAGGCAACATTACAGCAGCGATTGTTGAGATAGCAGTCGCAATGTTGGGAAAAAGATGCAGAAATTTGAGATGGTGAATAAAACACCTACTGTGCAGCCACGATCATGAAATTATCTTAAAAAAATAAATGGCGGACATTCATTTATTGTCCCCAAAAGAAGCCTTCAAATACTTTTTTCAATTTTCCAATGCCCAAATTTAAGTTAATACAAGTGGTTAATTTTCAATAACCACTTGTATTAACGGCTAACAACTCCCCAATAAATGAAAGATCTTAAACAATCACATTTTTACCACTCGGAGATGCTTTCAACATATTCTTGTTAGACTTTCAGAAAGAAATGTTTTATAATGTGAATAATAAAGTAAAATCTGTTGTCAAGAAGGTGTGGAAAAAGAGTGTTTTTGTTTTTATTTTCTAAAAATTCTATTACAATTTTCATTAATTTGGTAATTCTTAACGACCCTCGTATGTCTTATTATTTTTTTTTTTTTCAAATTATTTTTCAAACGATGAATGATGATGAATTTGTTTTCAAATTTTCACTGGCAATTTTGTTTTCATTTTCAATCAGAAAACCCGAACCATCTGTGTCTTTAAGATCTACTTTTAAATGCTTCCCCCCTTCCTCCATACATACTTGACTAAACTAATGATCAGCGAACGTACATATATGCAACAGCACGATACTCTGCTGCTCTACATGATATTGTGTTTGTGTTTTACTAGACTCTGCCATCTGCCGTTTGTCTTCTGTCGTCGGTCGTCGGTCGTCGGTCGTTTGTCGTGATCTCTTAATATTTTGTGTGTGAAATGAAATGAATTTTGTAATATTCGACTGTGTTTAAACATTTTAAAATCATTATTAATATGATATTATTACATTGACTAGGGCATAGGGGTTGGGGGGGGGAGTAATGGGAGGGGAAGAGGACGAGGATCGTAAAATGGTCAATATGTTTAAATAGTAACTCTGTCTCAGTTAGATGACGATGAATGATAGATGACAATGGGCTTTAATGTTTCAAATTGTGTCTTTATATTGTCATTAAACGATTATTTATGTTGTCACTACATTTCTTGTCTGTTTCTGTTTGGCCATCACTGACGCCGTTTTCTGTATTTTTTTTTTTTATTTTTTTTATTCATTTTTGTAGGAGTGTGTAGGAGGTGGAGAGTTTGGAATTTAAGTTTTTAATTAGCCTGGTTTTATTGTGTATTTATGACTTGTCAATGCTTTTTTTCTGTGTTTTATTTTATAATGTGACAATATAAATGACAATTTTGTCATGATATGTTGATATGTTGCAACATTTTTTTTTTTACAATGATAATGTTAAAATGTTGGTTAAAACTTCATGGTTTTTATGGTTTAAAATTAATCGATTATCTTTTGGTTTGATTTAAATTAAAATTTTAAACACTTTCCCTTTTAATATGAATTTAGTTTAGTTTAGTTTAGTTTTTCTTTTGTTAACTCGTAAAAGAAATTAAAGAAATGACCGGAAATTGTGTATAAAAATGAAATTGTTAACATAGATAACACAGCTCTTCTTGTAACTAAAGTGCCGCCTGTACCAGCTGTCCAATACGGCTGGGTAGCAGACAAAATCGGACACTGCCCCACTAAGTCAATATTTATAACGTTGAGATGTAGTGAACTAGTAAAGCATTAGAAATTTATTATCGGTTTCTGTAAAATGTGCGATTAAGTTGCTCTCGATAGAAGGCCCTCCTTGCTCAATGAGCCCTTCTTGCTCACTCACTCTTATCCAAGAGATGACTCTACCATGCCTCTCTAGAATATCAATTTTAAAATTCAGTTTCTCTTAATAGGGTCTCTAGTCAACGCTCGAGCTGAAAATATATTGATTTCTTATAAGCTAAAGAACTTTTTCAGTTACTTCTGCGGCGATTCAGCGATCATTGGGCTTTTGGATATGTTGAAACAGCCCTGATGACAGTAGTTTATCTTCAGCTAGATTCGAATTCAGAATAGGCTTGGACTCTTTAAACACTACACCATGTCATATTAAGTTGGAGATGTGCTCGCCAAGGCTTATGAGAATCTTCCTACAGCCAAGCTCTGAAAAAAGTTTAGTTGGCTAATGATTAACCTCGCAAAAGTGGGGTTAGATTCACACCGAATTTGGTAGCCAAGAGAGTCGTCAGCAGTTAGTTAGTTATGAGACAACGAATCAGGCATTTGAATTGCTGGACCGTGATTTTATTACAGCCCAACAAGTTCCTTTAATTTTTCATGCAAAGCAGGTTTTGCAAGCCATATCCTGAATACATACAGTGCTCGGTATATTATCCGGAAAAAGTGTCGTTTTAAAATTCTGAAAGAAGCCAGTATTTTTTCACATTTTTTCTTCACAGTTTTTTTTTCTTTCTCCTCAGTTGTTTGGAAATTTTTAAGATTTTCAACAGAGAGAGACTCAAGTCCTTTTCCGACCAAACCCATGCTGTATATAAAATCCGACACACTACCGTGTTACCGTTTCAATGGCAGAACCGGTATAATTTACTTAGGATTTCTTTGTTCTTCGTTGAATATGTCAGTATCAGTTCGAGCTTTAGCAATCATGAATTGATCCCACATTCATTATTACCTCATACGAAAAAAACATTCTGCACATTTATCGCTTTGTGGCCTTAGCCACCCTATTCTTTTGCCCACACCGTCTTTTGTCTGTTTAAAAAGCCGGAAAGAAAGAAATTACAGAAGATCTTAAAGTAAAGAACTGTTAACATTGAAAGGCCAAGCCTTATCGAATCCTTTGCCTTTGGGATCAGCAGACAGTGTGTGTTACCTAAACTTAAACGACTAATGCTTGTCGCTCTGACATTCATCTTCTTGGAATACAGGCTTTTTTTTTTTTTTTTTTTTTTTTTTTTTTTTTTTGAGAAATGTGTATCTTATCACATGTCTTAATCTTTATTTGTTATTATTTTTTAATTTTTTTTCTACTCCTTATTTAATGCAACCATTTTCACGTATCTATTTGTAGCACATTTGCGTATATTTTAGTTTTGCGCAAAGGATTAAGGCATTTTTTTTTTTTTTTTTTTTTTTGTTGTAAAAATTACACTCAAACAAGTTTTATAATAAAAATTAACAACAATTTAATATTAAATTTTATTTGTTTTTCTTTGGGAAAAACATTCATTAAATAAATATGAGCGACGACATACTTTGTAATTTCAAAGAAAAATAAAAAATAAAAATTAAAAAGAATTAAAACCAACAAATAACACTTGTTGCATATTAAAATAAAAAAATAAAATTAAAAAAATGTATATAATAAAACACCTACTTTTAGCCAATAATAAAACGAAAATAAAAATAAAAAAAAATTTTTTTTGCAAAAAATGAAACGTGAAAACACTTGTTTTCCAGCCTCTGCTTTCAGAAAATTTTAATCGTTCATTCTTTCTTTTGTAGTAAAAAACAAAAAAAAAACTGCATTTTTTTAATAGCTGACTTAATTTATTATTTTTTTTTCCAAATAAAAAAAAAAAATTTTTTTTTTAATAAAAAAAAAATCCTCAAATATTTGCACAAATAATGCCGTCGTTGTCAATTATTTTTATTTATTCAACTGGACTAAGTAATGTGTGTGTGTGTCTGTGCTTCAATAGAAACTTTTAATTGCAATTTAACGGCATAATTATTAAATGTAACTCTTAATAACTATTGACTTAAGCGTTTTAATCGTTTTACACTAGCAACAGTTTTTTTTTCTAGTATAACTTCAAAATTCAAAAGTCTTAGTTTTTTTCGCATGATTTGTGTCTTTAATAACTTTTACAAGTCGTTGAACGAAATATGATAACCGGTAACAATGGAAAGATTGTTTTTTGTTGCGAAAATTTTTATAGCATTGGCAAGAACTAGTGTTTGAGTTCTTTAACTTGATTCGATTCGGTTCGATTACCGCTGCAGTTTACACTGCATAAGTGCTCTCACTTCCAAAACAAGTGCAAAGGTTAATGTGTCTCAAAAGTAGTGATTTTAATACCAAAAGATGCCCATAACAATAAAAAAATCCAAAACGATGAAATGTTGTGAAATTCAGTAGCTTATCATCTATATTAGATGCTTAAGTGAAGAAAGAAGCAAAGCTCGGAATGTGCGACCATGGCTAGGAATGAGAAATGAATCCATTACTGCAATCTGAAGGTTTCTATTTGATGAAACCAGAAGCACGCTCTCTATCCCCACACCACTATTTGAAGTGGGTATTTACTATAAAATATGTGTCCTGGTAATTACTGGCTGTAACTTCCCATCATAGTCGTAGTCTAGTAGGTAGTGTGTGTAATCTATTAGATGAGAACACGTGGTTCAAAACCTGACTAAGACTTGTCGAAGAAAATGAAATCAGAAGCACGTTACCTATTATGAGTTGTACCTCACACCACTGTTTGGAGTGGGTATTTGCTGTAATGTAATGGCTTTCCTGGTAATTATTGGC
The DNA here is from genome assembly GCA_005959815.1 of Sarcophaga bullata. NCBI lineage: Eukaryota > Metazoa > Arthropoda > Insecta > Diptera > Sarcophagidae > Sarcophaga > Sarcophaga bullata. The sequence continues at coordinate 28,797 of QOCX01000308.1, read as the reverse complement.
AGTAACTTCCCATTATAGCCGTAATTGCCGTAATCTAGTTGGTAGTGTGTGTAATCTATTAGATGAGAACAAGTGGTTGAAAACCTGGCTAAGAAAAAATATTTCTTTGGGAACCTCCTCTCAGCAGATTTCTGGCAAAATAAATTTGTCATGAAAAGTATGTCCCACCATAAATTAACACATACAATATAGGTGGTTTGAGAAGCTGTCCTAATACTGACTAAAGTAATGTGAGTAATTCTTCATTAAGAGATGTGTGTGCTCCTTCCATCAAAAGGAAGGAGTTCTTGAGTTGACATTGTCTGTCATCCTTGACTGAAGTCTCTAATTTAAAGATTGCTGCTCGTAGCGATATTTGTTCTGGAGTTGGGCCTGATTCTTATAGGATATATTTAACGGGCGGCTTTAAAGGCCGAAACATTGGCCTCAATGCTGCGACCCAGTTCTTCTGTATCTTAACCTAAAATCAAATCACGTTGAATCTCTCTCATCTTTATTTGCTTTGCTTCGATTGCATTAATCAAGTTTTCCAATTTTTCTAATGCAGCAGGATCGGAAATGATAGAACTTTCGTGATGTGAAAACTACGTCTTTGGTGTAAAATTATTTTTATTGAGTACAGAACCATGGGTTTGATCAATTAGATTAGATTGCGTCTTCTCGCTGGATAAGAATATCCGCTCCAAAATATTATTATTTCCAGAATATTCTGGCATATAATCAGGTCTCATTGGCTATCAATTCTGTTATCAGTAATGCCTGGGTGTGTGTAAATGTAGCGGAATCATAACAGTCCCCGTATATTGGTATTTAAAATCTTTTTCTCAATAGAGGGCGCTGTCCGATATTAATTTTTTGATGATGTTTGTTGCTGACTTTAACGTCAATTAAAACTAGATTTGTTGTAATGTGTTGTATTTAATTAAATGCAACAACAGCAACATTATATTGCATTGTGTTGCAGGCACATTATTTAAGAATTTAATGCGCTTACGATAACGAGCAAGTTTGTTGCAAAAGAACTAAAGTAAGTATGCTTGCAGGTGGTAATCTTTGTTGGCCTCATATCCTTTAATTTAAGCTGGTTAGTCAACTCATATTAAAACTTTGTTGTTTGAATGCTAGAAAAAAATCGAGGCATTTATGTCAATTTAAACAACAAAAAAATAAGGCAGGAGGAGGAGGAGATAAACATTAAGATCACCACACAGTGAATAGTGACAATATGATGTGACATAAGGAAGGCATTCACTGCAAACCACAGCCACACATTGGTTTGCATTAAGAAGCTCTGGTGGCGATCAAGGTAAAGAAGGAGGTCATAAGCAGTATGAGAGACAATTGATCATAGTGAAGGTTGTGTGCCAATAATGATGATGATGGTGATGATCATTCATTTGAATGTTTGCTTTATTAAAAGAAAAAAGCGTAAAAGTTATTACGTAATGTCGTAATTATAACTTCCTAAAGAAACACCCTGAGTAAATGGCTTGAAACCTCAAGCCACGATGACGATGCTGCTAGTGCTGTTAACCCATAGCAATCATTGAGAGAATTGTGTGATAAAATATGGTATAAAGTAGTGGTGGAGTATGGTAGTACTGTTGTGATGGAAATATGATACATATTTAATAAATAATGCTGTATTGTAGTGTTGTTGTTGTTGTTATTTGTTATATATTACAATATTTATTAATAAATAGGTAGATACTATAAATACAATTAATTTTCTTGCCTTTTTAATTCAATAAATCTTGTAATAAATTCAAGCCACACTGTTGGGCTCTTTTCCTATATATTTTCTTACTTCCGAAAGTGGCAAAATATAATGAAAGAAACGGAAAGAAAACCATTGAAATCGGGTTAAGGAAATAGTGGTGTGATGATGACAAAGACTTCCTTCTCTGGTATGGCTTATGATGGTAAAGGTAACATCAATAAATCATGCACTGTGGGCTCGAAGAGTGCACCCGCTAATCACAAATAATTTTTCTTCACTGTAGAAGACGTAGTGTAGTCGGTAGTGTGTTGGCTTATTAGACATGAGGTCACGGTTCAAAACTTATGCCAGCATCCCGATCAAAACGAAATAAGAAAAAATATTGCTTCGGCTACTACCTCCATGAAAAAGTTTCTCAAAAATCTATCGTTTGGAGTCGACTTTAAACTGCAGATCCCGACACTCATGCAAAAATTAACACACGCAATATAAGTGATGTAAGAAACTAGGTTGTAATCCCAACTGAAAGGTTGTAATGACCAATAATGTATGTATGTAGCCAGTAGACATTTGTTTCAAGCAATTTAAATGGAATTTTTCAATTTATTTGACACAAAATGAAGCATGAGTTCGAAACACAAAATTTTTAAAAATCTTTTCATGTTTTAAATTAAAAAAAAAATAATAATAACTTTAGCTGTGGGAATAATTGCTGTGGCGACGGCTTTTAATGTTGAGGATGTTAATGAGTTGTAAACGATTTTTTTAATACGTCTGCAGCCTTGCTTTAATAAATATTTGGCAACAAAATTGCTGAAAACAGAAACAGAAAAAACGAAAAAATACATCATAATACACCAGACCTTTGACTTTAAATACACACTTTAATATTAAAAAAGAAGAAGAAAAAAACAATAAAAAAAAAATATCGAAAATTACAGACGTTTATTTCGATAACAAAAACAAAAACAAAAAATAAAAAATGAAAAAAGATATTTGTGGTCTCTAAGCATATTATTTCTGGATGCTTCTTCGAGTTACAAACATCAAAGCAAAACAACGAAAGAGAAAAAAAACCGAGGAGAAAAATGTGTAAGACTCCTATTTTCCTTTTAACACAGAAAATCTCTTCCGCTTTCAATGAAAAAAAAAATCAAAAAAACAAAAAAAAAACCGCACGCAATACAAGACCCGGCAACTCAACTACT
>QOCX01000308.1:3536-25861 GCA_005959815.1 Sarcophaga bullata | reverse complement strand
CCTCTTCTCCCACTCACTTTTGGCACACAAAAAAAAAAAAAAGTAGAAAAAAAAATTAGAAAACAAGAAAACCCAATAAAAAGGAAGTATTTTTCTTTTTTGTCTTTCTTTTTCTGCAATTGCATTCACATCCTTAACATTAGTTTTGGGGTTTTGAGTTATTGTATGTGGCAGCACAGTGTTTGTGGCATTAACATCGATCGTCATCATCATCATCATCATGAGTGAATTGAAGCAGCAACATCATTTGCAGTGACTTGTCTCTCTATTGCAATTTTAAATATCAAACAATATGCGGTGAGTGTATCTGTCTGTCTGTCTGTCTGCCTGCCTGTCTATCTATCGACAAAAATTAGATGCTGTTGTGTCAAGTTGCACGCTGCTATTTCATCAATTGTTGTTGTTGCTCTTGCTGTTTTTTTTTGTTGTCATTGCTTCGCTGTTGTCATTATTAACCGCATATTTATTGCATTGACATTAGAAATTTTCAATTGTTGTTGTTGTTATTTCTTTTCTCTTTCTTTTTTACATAACCAACAACCAAACAACCAAATGATAATAACATCTTATATTGTAATATAAGAACAACAACAACGAAAAAAGTTTTATAATTATTGTTATCGATAAATGATGGAGTTACTAGCAGAAAACAAAACCAATAATTTAAAGATCTCTACAGGTTCTGAGGGGGGTAGTTATATAAGAAGTGTGCACGAAAAATTTTGGCCGCAAATCTTTTTTAAACTTTATGGTAAAATTATATCAGCTTTCAATTTAAATTATAAAAATGTAATCGCTTTTCCTCTTCCCTCTTTTATTGTGTTATCTTCTCAAACACTGTTTAATTTTTCACCAGGATTTTTCTGTCTCATACCCTATCAATATAGTGCACTAGAGCGGATACTTAAACAACAGTAGTGTGGTAGCAGTCAATTACTTTCACGCTGTATTATCAAAATTTAAAATTGGCCAGGCAAAGCCAAAAAAATAGTACTTTTTGTAGGCACTTTTTAACAAAAATATAGGTCTAGGTAGAGAACGACGGATTTTTGAAAAATTTTTCATGGCAATTTTCTTTACTCTTAGGGTGGAATTCTCCGAAGAATTTTTTCTTTTAATTTTTGTTGTGTTAGAGATCTAACACAATTTGAATTCCGGGACCGTGAATAATAACCCAACACATAACCTACAACGCGACAGCGATATCCTTTTCAAGAAAAAACGGAAGTTGAAAGATACCAGAAATAATCTTTATGATCTCCAGGATATTCCGGCATAACCCTACGACCAAGTATCGTTGTTGATTAATTCATCTATCAGTTTTGCCTGGATATATGTGAATATAGATTTTAAAATCGTACAACCCACTCATAACGGTCCTCATGTCTCTATTTAATGCTTGATTAGTTTATTAGCCTTCTGGCATTTCTTAAATACTTTTTCATTTCATTAAGGACATTAGGAATGTCATGAAATTATGTATCTTCCATCTTTACCGTGTTTTTCAGCTCCCGGTTGATTGAAGTACATTTTAGAATGATAGGGTTGCCATCTCTTGTTAGATAAAAACAACTCTGTGTGAACATGTATTCGGTTGTTCTATTTAGTGTAATGAAAATTAATTTTGTTCGGCTTCTGGTCAACTGTTTTACATCCTAAAATTATAGAGTTACCACCAATCATTGGCTCAAAACAATGGTTCGTGAGAACATGTATTGGTTTATTGCATTTAGTGTAGTAATTATGAACTTTAAACCTTGACGCTTACATTTTCTCAAAGGATAATTGTACCTGACTTTTGTTGTTGTTTGTATTCTCTTCTAAATTTCTAAAGCCTAAATCTGTGGCTAGATGTGTTCAATGTCTTGCGAAATCTTTTTCTGGCGGGATTTCTGAGCGAGAGATGCGACTTTGATCTCATTTGGCTAAGGTTTCTTGGTAACAAACATAAAATTTTCCAACAATCTCTGAAAATATTTCAATTGCCAAAAAAAAATGCATTTAAGCTTTGATTTCTTTTGTCATTTTTCCAAAGACTAAAGGAAATGTAGCGCCATTGTGTGTCACTACTGCACAGTAACTTCCTGTTTGAGTTTCAATATTGAAAAATTGATTGATTGACTGTGTTTGACTGACTCTAATAATTATATTTGCATTATGTTGAATTCTAAAAACGTATTTGACTCTGGCTTTGGTTGGCTTACGCTAAGCGTATATATTTGCCTTCACTTCGTTTCAAATCATTTGAAAAGATATTTAAAGCGGCAATTAATGAGCAGCGGCACTTTTAACTTTGATGGAGACAAACAAACAAACAAACAAACAAAAAGACACACAGATAGACAGACAAGCAAATAAAATTATAATAATTAGAGAAATAAATGCAAAAATTAAAACCAAACAACATTCAGAGAATGAACAATAACAACAACCAACCTCCTCAAGACGTTGATGACAATATTTATACGCAGTTCCAGTCCAGTCTAGTCCAGCCGCGTTTTGTAATAAAAGCGTCGAAAGAAAATTAATCCATGAATGAAATGCTTTCGAATAATAAAATAATACGAGTGGAAGCACGTAAATGTTTTTAATTTGTTTCAACTTTTTTTTTCACTTAAAACGCAGGCGCTGAAACACAGACCGTTGCATTTCATTTCGATTCGTTTCATCGCATTACGAATTCATGTTTTGAATGAAGCTCATGCGCATGTGCAGAAAATATTAATTTTTTTTTTCGTTTTAGTTGTTGTTATTGTTGTTTTTGTATTTAAGTTCAGATATTTAATCGTTAGAAAATTAAATATTTTGTTGCTGTTGCTGTTGCTGTTACTGTTGCTGTTGTGGATTGCATTCAAAGACACATTGCTTTGAATTAAGCTGACCATGATACTCAGGATAATAATGCCTTACGCTAGACATGTTTCAATAACGTTTTTTTTATTGTATATAAGAAGTATAGTATATTACAAAAGTAGACGAACACTATTTTTTCATAACAATTCCCATAATGTAAAAAATTTGATATTCTTTTAATTTTAAAATAATAGTACCAAAAAATGGTACTTTTTTCAGAATCAAACAGATCAGATTTGAGTAATAAAGCCTTTAAAACTCTTTAGGTGGTACTTTTTTAAAAAGTACTTTTCTCAGAAAGTACTTTTGAAGGATGCCTTCTTAAAGCTCTTCTTTCTACTTTGCTGTAAAATGTTTGATCAAAATGTTTAATTTTTTATAAGTACTTTCAGCATAAAATATATGGAAGAGTACTTTTTTTATAGTACTTGTAGTAGTGGATATACTTGTTTAGTCAATAACAAAATTTTTCGATAAAATGCTTCCGATATGAGTACCTGAAAAATACACTTGAAGAAAGTACTTTTCAATAAAGTACATTTTTCTATAAAGTTTTTATTCTATAAAAATACATTTTCTTAAAGTATTTGTTCCATAAAGTAGGAAAACTACTAAAATACGTGTTCCATAAAGTGATTTATCTTAATGTACTACTGCCATTAGGTACTTTTTCTTAAATTAAAGTACAAAAAATACTATTATTTACTTGCTCCATGCAGTACTATCCCCTGTTGGTTTTTTTCAAAATTATTTTCCTTTAAAATAATTCTCCCAAAAATGTTACCATAGTGTGCTCAAAAAAAGTACTTTTTCCATAAAGTACTTTTTCTATAAGGTACATTTTCCATAAAGTACTTTCTCTATTTGGTATTTTTAATTAAATTATTTTTTACATAAAACATTTTCCCTTAAAATTGTTCCATAGAGTAAGTAGTTTTCCCCAAAATGCTCTTGTACAAATATTATCTCCATAAAGTAAGTACTTTTTCTAAAAACTACTTTTTCCAAACAATACCTTTTCCATAAAGTGCTTTTTCCGTAAAGTACTTTTTCCATATAGTACTACTCCTTATACACAATTTGTCCTATAATGCTATTTACAAAACATATCGCCATAAAGCATTATGCCGTAAAGTACTTTTCCACAAAAAAAAATTGACAAGGGTACTTTCTCGTTTTGTGAATACATTGTCGATAGTGATACCTTTTACTCATAAGCTTTTTAAAGAGAACTCTTTCCACAAGCTACTTTTCCAATCGGTATCTTTTTAGAGCACATCTTCTTGAGAGACACTTTTTAAAATTACATTTTAAAAGTACTTTTATTAAAACGTACTCTTTTAAAAAGTTTCAGTTTCAAAAGATGAGTTTTTGCAAGTTACTTTTTTAATGATATCTTTTGGTACTCTTTTAAAGAGTATTTTTTCAAAAGGTACTTGTTACGGAGATACTCTTCTAGAGAGGAGGTATTTTTTTAAAGAATATACTTTAAAAAGGTACTTTCTTAAATATAGTTTCGAAAATGGTACTTTTTAAAACTACTTTTACTACTTTTAAAATATATTGGAGAGGACACGTTTTGAAAATACTTTTTAAGAGGTACTTATTGAAAAGATACTTTTTTAAAGCGAGTCTGCAAATATTTGTAATTTTGTGTAGAATAGTTTCTAAATGGTACTTTTTTAAAAGTATTTTTCAAAAATAAAATTTTTAAAAGCTATTTTAAAAATGTTTACAAAATGTTAATTTTTATTCGGTACTTTTAAAGATTAATTTTGTAAAAAATACTTTTTTCTTCTTTAGTGATGAAACAAATAGTATGGATATTAAAAAAGCCGTTTTATAAATTTATTTATAGTGCTCACTGTACTTTAAACGAATTTTTTTAAACCTCTTTTCATGCTTTTGACTGAACATCTTTAAATGTTTTGACCGTTTAATTTTAATCATTTTTTTATTCCTTTTTTTACGTTGTGCTGTACGTTAGATGTGCGGTTTCATATTACCAGAGATGGGATTTTTTTTTTATAAATCTAATGTGAAAGAGTAACGCAATTCCAATCAAAATGCAATTTAATGTAAAATAATGCAATGCAATGCAATGCAATGCAATACTAATAGACAAACACAAGGGGATGATGGCTAGTCTTGGTAAAAAAATCTTTAAGACATGCTTTCGAACATGGCCTAATGTTTAAACCAAATTTAGCTACAGAAAAAGGAAAAAAAAAATACAAACAAAACACGAGAAGAGGTTCAAACACTTCTTCTCAAAGCATTTAAACGATTGCATTACATTTCTTTCTTTCTTTCGTTTGCTTCTTTTATTGCGTTTTGTAACTGTGTATTCCATGTTACTAAACATCCATGCCATCTATACAACCATTCAGCAGCATTCGTACTTACCTTGTAACAGTCTTAGTCTCATGTCTTAGTCCGTAGCATGTCTATTCAAAATATAAGACAACACATGCTTCTCAGCTGGTACTGTGCATTGCGTAGTCGTTGCATTTGTTTTGTTGCGCTGTCTGCCTCTTTGAATACCAAGTGAAAGTCTTTAATATGCTGACCATCTCTGGCAGATGCTGCAACAAACGAACATCAATCTTTACAAAACAGCTGATTTTTATTATTCCATAATCGTTTGCGCGCTGACAAGTTTTCATGGAAAACTTGTTTGAGAATTAAAACACCACCTGATTTTGTATTTGGAATTTGAAATGAAAGAAATCTCTAGCCAGCGTTTGTGTTAGACAGAATGTTATCCAGTTCGTATTAAAAATGAGAATAAAGAATTTCTATTGAAAATTTTCCGATAACAAGCATACTTTCAATCGAATTGAGAATTATTTACTACAGAATTATTTAGAATTAATTCCTTAAGTTATGCAAACGTATTTATCATAATAACCAATTGAAAATTTATCGATTATATTCGATTCACATTGTCGATTATTGAAATTTTTTTTAATGATCCTTTACCAATAAAAATCTTCGTTAAGAGATTCTACTGATTCTATAGACTGGATCAATATTCGATAACTAGCTGATAAAAACTGTGCGATGATTTCTCTAGGAATACTTTTTTGAACAAACACTTTTACAATAATTTTCGATAACCTTTTAAAAACTTTTAGATAACTATTTAAGAATATTATTAACTTTTCGATAAATTACGAAAATATTAATAATTTACTTGATCATTTCTCATAAATGCTTCAACATAATCTTCAGAAATAATTTTTCGATAATTATCGATTGCATGATTTTCAACAGAGATTTTTTAATAGTTCACAAAATTATTCAATAATTTTCTAGTAAGAAATTTTCATTAAAATACTCTGCTTCTGCTATTGAAAACGAGTGAAATTTTTAATTGATCATTAATCGATACTTTTTCGATTTTATTGAACATTTAAATTTTTCTTCAATAATATTCTACAGATTTTTTGTATAATTTATAATCGGTTAGTTTAATTTATCTTGAAAGCCAATTACTATTAAAGATTTTTTGTTATCGATATGGATGTTGTCGCATCACAACTCACCCTCTCGCTTTTCACTGAAAAAGCAAATTATTTACAGCTATTAAGTTAATTTTCGGATAAATCCACGTGATATCCAAGAGTATCCAAAGCATCTCGATAAAGTTGTTGTTGTGTATGGATTTTGAACTGGTGACGTACGTCACTGGTCTATATTTTTTTGTCCATGACAATTACTATCATCAACGAGCCTTACAAGTCGTCGATTACCAGCTTCTTTTGGTCTGAATTGAATGATCTGGATACCAACGGCATGTGATTTCAACAGGACGTACCACACAGCTCAAGCCACATTGCTTCTTCTTTCGATAACATTCTATGAAAACTTAAAGTTTTTCGATAATCTTTTATTTTCACAAAATTATTTTGATCAAAATTTTTCTACCACAGTGTATTTATTTATTTTTTTGCCTTAATTGTAAACTTTGCTATAATTTTGTGTTGATAATTTATCGATAAGTTTTTTTTATGGAAATTTATCGATAGCTTTTTTCCGATAATTTTTTATACAAAATTTGTCTACAATTCCTATAAAATATTTGAATAATTTTTGTTTAAGTTTTTTTCAATTATTTTTTCTTATAAAATTTTTACTAAAATTCTACTGAATGGTATTGCAAAATTCCAAAATTTTTCGATAACATTCTTCAAAAATTTTCAATAATTTTTTTATAGTTTTAAAGTTTCTGTAAAAATATTTTCATATTTTTGAATAGAAAATTCAACGATAATTTTGTAGTAAAAATTTATCGATAATTTTTTTTTTTTTTTTTTTTTGCTGATTATCGTTAATTTTGCTGAGAATTGTTTCAAGTTAATTAAATCAGCATATTCAGTCTTATTATAAGGGCAAAGCCCTTTACCACCAAACATTAGCGAACAATCGTTAATCGTTTTCTTATTTCCAGATTTTCTTTCTCTTCTCTACTTTGTTGTTTACCTGAATTCCCATTATTTCTGTGATTAGCGTTTAGGTTAAGGTCATTCTATTTATCAATAATTTGACTTCTATCGTTCCCCCTTTCCATTCAAATAGCCTTTTAAAGCGAAATACATGTTCGCAGAATAGCTGTTTTAAAGACATTTTTTCAGCCATTCATAGCCATTAAAAGAAAACGAACAATAACAACAACAACAACAGCTTCGTATGGCCTGTTAAGAAATGGGCGCAAAAAAAGCTAATGCGGCTTAATTTGAAGCGTACGCTTTTTGTATTCTTCTATGCCTTCGGGGCTAAAAAGGGCAGCATTTACACTCACTCAGCCATTTAAATGCAATAATACTTGCAACATATTTGCCACATATGCACACACATACAATGTTGCAATAAATACTCGAATATTTTTCTTTTTTCTTGCTCGTTTCGTTTTATTGATGCCGTTCGCTTCTTCTGTGTAAATATTTACGCGCTGCAGTTGAAATTACGTTCAAGACGGGTCTACACGTTCAATAGCGTGGGTTATCATTGGAATTAAATCTTAATTATGAGAAATTGTGGCTTCATTTAGTGTGTGAAATAAATTTAAACAGAAATTGTTATAATGAAAGCGATTTTTTATTTGTTTGTTAGGTTTTTGAATAAAAACATTTTTTCTCGAGTCACTCAATTGTTCGCCAAATAAAAAAATGGCAAATCTAAGGCTAAACTAATGAACTCGTATAAATCTTCTATAGGAACAGGTCAGATCAGATTTCCTCCGGATACAATTGTTGGTGGTTGATTACGTACGTGCAATCTATACTCCTCCAGATGGCACTCAGTCTCTTTTAGGAGATTATCTCTGCTATCTCTGTTGGTAATGTACCTTCCAACAGTGTTCGCGTCCAGGAGGAGAAAACACCTTAAAAACGATTGGTTAGATACAGGCAACACTGAGGGTGTACATCCACCGATTCACCCTCGATCTGACTTCCGTTCTCTTAATCCCACAAAGGGCCTCTGGATGGATAATGAGAGTTAATTGGTGCACACTTGCTTGGCCAGTGTGATTAACTTTGTGCTCCACATCGAGTTGTTGAATCTGACTTGAAAATGCTAATAAGTCACCAGTAGTTTTCGTTTCTGCTTTTACTTTTTCTTGTTTATGACATAAAAGCCTTCTAAGCAATCTTTAAGGTCCTTCAAACAGATAATATTTCGCATCTCCAATGACGTATCGTCTTCTGTAAGATATTGCTAGAAGAGCCTTTTAAAATTTAAAATATCAGTCTATATCCCTTGATATCTTCTTACAAGGTATTAGGAGAAAATCCTGGACTAGAATAGCATACAGTTGTATATAATAGTATAAAATAAAATAGAGAAAATAGCATACAATAGCCTAGCCTTGCATAGCATTAAAAAGAATAGTATTGAATATAATAAAATAACATTGGAAATCAAAGGAAACGTAGAATATATGCTATTTTATTGTAGGCATAGATTAAACAATATAGCATAGAGTATTATAGAATAGCAACTAATAGCATAAAATGGAATATTAAAGAAGAGAAAGAGTAGAATGAAAAATCATAACATGAAGTAGCATAGAATTAATCAAATAGCAAAGGACACAATAGTATAGAAAAGAGTAGAATAGAGGAAAATAGAAGAGGGCAGAACAGAATACAATACCATAGTATATTAGAGCACTGTAATGGAAAGGTGTGGAGCGTGGAGCATGATAGTCGAACATAGTAAGGGTAGAGTAGAAAAAGCAAAGAAGGAAATGGACGTAGAATAGAGTGAAGAAGATACTAAAGAATCGCCGTATTGTAGTAAGTAGTGTGTTCAAGCTAAACGAAAAGTGAAATAAATATTTTGTCGGTGACAGCAGATTTCTGGCAAGAACTCTTGAGAGTAAATAAAATTGCCGTGGAGAGTTTATCAAAAGATCAATCGTTTGGAGTGGACTTTAAATTATAGGTTCCGCCACTCATGTACAAAACTAAAGCACACAAAATAAGTGCTGTGAGAAGCTAGGTCGTAATTCTGACTGAAGAGTTGTAATGACCAATTATGTATGTACAGCACAATGAGAACAATGCAGTAAAGTGTGTTAGAATATTCCAAACTATTTGTGTATTTGTTCTTGTAATTTGGAATTATCCATGGAGAAAAAAGAATTCCTGATAATTAAAAATAAAAATCATTGTGTTCAGGATTTATTTCTTACAAATTTAACTAAAAATCAATTTGATTCACGTATTTTTTCCGGGAAATTTTTATAAGAGGGGAGGGAACCCTTCTGCCATTTATAAATATAAAATGTAAGTTCTGGTGATTATGAAGAATTTACGCTTAAAGGTTATTGCAAAACTATACACAAAAATGAAATGGAAAAGATAAGCTTTTTCACCGGAAACATCATCAATTATTTGTTCTCATACAGAGAATAATATGCGTAAAATTAAGGGTGCTCACAGATAACTGCAATATTTAGCAATGCAATCCAAAATATATTATGATTTTACTTTCTTGCTTTGGTTATTGAATACTCACACTCTCTTTTTTTCTTTTCCCTTGTATTTCAACAGAAAATTTTTTACAATTTAATCAATAAACATTTCACTGTTCTTTTTGGCTGGTTTATCATGGATTTTTCTTATGAAAAATGTATGAATTTTTAGTCCTCTTACTCGATAACGTCTGGGGGTCTGTTTAATTTGTTGTTAGTCACTCACTTTAATTCTTTTGATGGGATTCCGTTTGCAACTGCACAACATTGCATTAGTCAGAGTATTTGTTGAATACAACATTTTCCATTTCAATTCAGGAAAAAAAAGAAAAATATATGCAACGGCTTTTGAAATTTCGATGTTTTTTTTTGCTGTAAGGCTCTCGAAAGGTTCATAATGGGTCGGTGCTGAGGTGGAGGAGGCGGTATGTATGCATACTTTCTTAACTAATTCTGCTTTCCTGTTGATATAAGGATTGATTAGAATTATATTGAAATGGGAATATTCTTTTATTAACTCCTCAGAATATTTTTTTTTTTTTTTTTTTATGAAACACTTGTTGATCAGCAAATATTGATAAATAAATGCATTTCTGGTAAATGGGGTACATTATTACCAACTAACACGAATGGACTAGACAACCCACTCACACACTTTCGCTTTTAATTTAATTTTTTTTTTATTTTTTTTTATTTTCTACGGCACCGCTAACATAAAAAGACCAGAGAAATGAATCACCAAAATATAGAAAACAGTGTTGCAAACTGTTTTATAAAAATAAATAGAAAGTAATACTTTGCACAAAATACACTGGAAGAAAAAAGTTGGTAATTGGTCATTACAACACTTTAGTCAGGATTACGACCTAGCTTTGCAAACCACCAACACCATGTTGTGTATATTAATTTTTTTACATGAGTGTCGGGGTATTTACAGTTTAAAGACATATTTTTTAGAAACTTTTCATGGCAATTTTATTTGCAATCAGAGTTTTTGCCAGAAATTTGGTGAGAGGAAGTCGCCGAAAAACTCTTCTTTCATATTTCGTTTTGTTAGAGAAGTCTGTCTTGGGCTTTAAGCCGTGGCCTCACGGCCTACTAGACTACGATGACTAAGAAAGGTGGTTGTCTTCGCTAATCATTCCATTTCTCAGAACGATTTTGGGCCCTGTCAGGTAATTTCATTTGCCTGATTGGTTTCTCTGAATTCCTGCTTGGCCTTGGTTTGAGTAGAGTGTGACCGTATTGTCCCTACCTATCTGGTTTAGCTTTTCATTGATTAGAGACACAAACCAATATACTCAATATAATGTGGTGTTTTTGAAAGACAAGGGACTTAATTTGCAAGTCTATTTACATGGAAAACACAAAGAAAATTGGGTAAAATCGTTTGTCTTACAGAAACAGGCCTTAAATTTAAAAAAAAACTTTTTGAAATGATTTCTCTGCGTGTATTGATATTAAAAATATAAATTATTATAAAAATAGCTTTAATTGTAGCGCTCTAGTAATAATTAAAAGAAAATAGTTTCAAATTTACAAAAAAAAATCCTTAAAAAAATTATTGAAAAATTGAAAGAAACTTGCTTCATACATAGCAATAAGAGTCAAGTATAGCTTTAACAGGCTTTAATTTATTTGTTTGAAGCATAATATAGGCCCCCTGTTATTTTTAAATGCTGTTGCAATTATGAATTCCTCTTTTTATTTCTAATAAACCATGGCCATGGCTTTACAAATAAAAAAATTTTTATTTTTTTTTATCAAATTTTTGTCGGCTAAAACAATTGGCATTAGTTCAACATCTCTTAAGCTTCTCATTGCGTTCGTTTGCTTTTTCTTCAGCTTCTAACATCGTCATCGTCATCGGCAGCATCATCATCGTATTGTTATTTGAATCGTTTATTAAGATCTTAAACAAGATAAATTTCGTTAGAAAAAAAAAAAACACGAAAAAACATCAACACAATTGTCATAACACAGCCAGCCGGCACTCTAGAGAAGATTCGCATTTACAATGTGTGGTTGAGTCTTCGAAATACCTACCTCAATACGCTCTCGCAGGCGGCTACAGAAAATTTGCTGGGAATACATATATGCGGCGTCATATACTAAACATGCATGAGAATGAGGAGGATGACGACGATCATAATGCTGCTGATCGTTGCGTTACAAACGGTCATAATGTGAACGTGTATGGAAACTATTTTATGAAATGAACAAACGGACAGACAGACTGACAGACACCATGCCATACATTTCTACAGTAATAATAACAACAACAACCAGTGATCATTTAAAGTTTAATGTTATTTTTGCCTTTGTTTGTGTCGATTTGCTGCCACCGTATTATGAATTTCAAAAACAATTTTTTTTTTTTTTTTTTTTTTTTTTTGTTAATTTTTTAGTTTGGATGGTGTTTGTATATATTTTTCCTTAGTACAGAAACTCTGATACACTGAGAAAAAATATTTTCTTTCATTAATTGACTAGATTTTACAAAAAGTGCTGCTCAAGCCATTGTTCATAGAAGTTCATTCAGTTTCATCAATTTCAATGTGCAACATATTTGATGTGGCATTCTGAAGTAGTGATTTCAGCACTGAAGCCGTTCAGGCCGTTCAGTATATCTATCGACAAATTAAGAAGAAGAATTTACAATTAGATTGGGGGCTATTCCTGCTATATCCTGCAGCTATAGGCTTACAGGATGTATTCATAATTGTTGCACGTTCGAAAGTGTGATAAAGACCGCTCGAGTTAATCGAAAAAGTTCCATAATAATATAACTTCATAAAGATATTTTTACCAAGTTTAAGACCCTAAAATCACAAAGGATACTACATTACCTCGGCTACATGTTTATTATTATTGTTGGGAAGTGGTAGCTTAACGTTACGGCCTTATAATCTATTGTACTCCCCCTTCATTATAGGCTACTTTAGAATGATGTTCGGTGTCAATAATGATAATACCCTGCCTAGCATCTAGTATACACACACTCAGTTACTTCCTTCTGGAATGCATTAGCGTCCCTACAGGTTCAAAGAATGTGTTTCCATGATTTATTATCATTGTCACAAAATTAACATGGTAGGCGCAAGAGACAATATCTATTCAAATAAGTGAACCCTGAGTCAAAGGATCTGATACCAACCTCAGGCATTTTTTCAGTAGTCTGACGCGCATGACTCAGATTCCGTTTGCCTTAAACTCAGTAGCGGGTAGGCTTACCCTACTGATTCAGCTTGTACAAACAGTCCTTCACTATATTGGATTTAACCTCATAAGCAGTTCTTAATCATCGGATAGCGGTCTGATGGTCAGATAATATTGCTATGACTCCATGTCTTTTGTGCCTTCCATCCAAGCTAAATCAAGCCTATCTTTCGATGACATAGGCTTCCGCTTATACTATTTGGAAGCGTTTAAGAAGTTTTGCTTCACTCGCTTTAGTGTCCAATCCTAGCTTTATCTGCTGCTCGGTGGAAGATGCTTGGCTCAATTATTTCTTGATCCCTAAAGTAGGTAGTTATTTCACCGCAGAAACCTTACGTTGCCTAAGTTCAGATCAGAAGCTAACGATGGCGAACAGTTTAAGGCTTTCACGCCATTCTTGTTGCCTACTGGTGGCTGCGCTTAATGCTTCTCGCTCTATCCTGTCGTCTAAATATTTGGTATTTCGTATTATCTAATAGCATGATCAATTGCTCCACCCGATGAGACAGTCTAGTGCGGGCTACCGGTGGTACGCGCCAGCGTGAACGTGTTAATAAGTTTTTTGTACGAAGTCAAATGTAAATTTAGTTTCCTACATTCCATTCTATGCAATGCTTCTTAACTGTATTAGACTTTATGCTCGGTGTAGTGTAACAAGACTGAAGTCTTTAGTGGGAATCGAACCTGAGTTCCCCATTTTTTTTTTTTTTTTTTTTTTTTTTTTTTTTAAGACAAAAAGTAGGATTTTCCAGATTTGTTTGTAGAAAAGTTTCACACCTGGAAACAGGAAATAATTACTTGATGCTAACTTGGTACTAAGCGTTATGGTGTGCAATTCGTGGCTTGATGCATAACTTTTTATCTTGGAAACTGAATGATTGTATTATCCTGGTGGAAAATAGAACTTGCTCCTTGACTCAGGATGTTGGCATAATTTTTGGCATTGGTTTTAACCATTTGAAAGTGCAATTTCTAAAGAGCATTGTCAGCTCGAGAGCAGTATTTCGCTTTCAGTTTCAGATTTTTTTGTATTGCACCGCTCCCTTGATTTACACCAATGTTTCACAATAAACATCTAAAAATTCTTGAAAATGTCATAGGAATACTCATTTTTTTCAGTGTATTTTATTACTTCTTTTTTTAATTTAATTTAATTTTTTTTTATTTGTTTGTTGTTTTTTTTTTTGTTGTTGTTTTTTTTTTGTATTTTTATTTTATATCTGAATCTCTAAAACACATGTTAACATGTCTAAATTACCGCGAATGACTAAGAAAATCATTTTTGTGTGCCTCTGTGTTTTGTGTTTATACCCTCGTAACTCTTTTGGTATCGTTTATTGCATTTAAATTTTGCCAAATTAACTTGACTTTGTTAAATATTTTTGGCTTTTTCTTATTTTGTTTTATTTTTTTTTATTTTTTTGCTTAAATGTTTAGTTTCAAGCCGTGACGCATTTGTATTATTTTGTATTCAGAAAAAGGAAACAAAGATAAAAATCTTTAACAAAAAAAAAAAAAAAAAACAAAAATTAGAAACTACAATGGTTCCCCAGCGAAGATTATTTTTAGTGACTTCCATTTATGCCTTAATTTAATTTAACTTTAAAACCGTAAATTTTACAGTTTTTGAAGAGAATCTTCTTCAGTTCAACACTCCTGGAAAGATACTTTTTGGAAGATATTCGATTGGCTTCAGATTGACAACTTAATGTCGGCTTTAAGGCTCTGAGTAGCATTAGAACACCATCAAATTTTACAGCCGCAGCACTCTCTAATGGCTGAAAGAGATTCAGTTCATCTTTTATTTTTTGTGTAATATTTTGTTGAACGAATATTATTTATTTCATGTACCGTATAGTTACGGTTACCTTTTTATGGATATAAATTGATTCAATTATTTGCAGATGCATGGCGTAGATTTTTGACATCTGTCAAGCTTCCCATTGACACAGAAAAACAAATTTTCAGTGAATTTCAAATGATAATTTAGTTCAATAAAGTTTTCCCGGTTAGTTTACATACAGTCAGAGAAAAAAGTGTAAATTCAGCGGTGATTTTCGTCAAAGCTTACTAAAAATGTGTTATAGTGGGTTTGAAAACGAAAACGAATATAAAAGAAATATAACCTAGAAATTATCATATAAAAAAAAAACAAAAAGATTTTTGCAAGAAAATAGCCTAAATAGAGCGGTGTATGTAGACTTTTTTCTTTGACTGTATGTGGCTTTCAATTATCTGGCTTATAGTTCTTAATTTTTTTTTGGGAACGAATACTCAAAGTCCTGACAAAGTTCACGCTGCTCATTTATCGATTTTTCACAATTTTTCTGTGATTTCATTTCAAATTTCCAGTGTTGCATACGTGGTCAGCCGTAAGCATTATCGTAATGTTGTATACACTGCCGATAACATACCTTCTGTTAGGGCAAATATTACCGATAATCCGAATTTGCTGTGGAAGCAGCAGCATTCTAAGTAATTGGGTTGCATTTTATATACGGTTCAACAACTCCGTGCATATGCTGATTAATTGTAAGACCATCAGTCTTTCAATGTCACTTTTGGAACAAAATTTTCTTTAGCGATGAATTGCTTACCTACTGCCTACTAGTTACCTTAACATGCAAAACTGTCGTGTATTGTGAATGAAAAAATGTCAAATGTGGCTTGCAGTATAGTCTGGAAGTATCTTTGATATCAAAAGCTCACTTGAGCACGCATAACAGTCCGTTGTGATGCCACATGTGAACGCAGTCTCTGTGCTGACCGAGTTCCATCAAACCATTGAAAAGAACTAAAAAAGCGTTGCCAACAATATATTTTAGTCGGCAAATTATAATTATGAACTAAAGGATATGTGAAGTCGTTGTAGTCTAGTAGAGGTTAGTGAGGTTAGGGTTCAAACCCCAGGTCAGTCATTTCCAACAAAACGAAACATAAAGAAAATAATTCTTCGGCGACTTTCTCTCAGCAGCAGCAGTCTTCTGGCAAAAAATCAAAGCGTAAATAAAACTTCCATAAAATGTTTCCTGACTTTAGGTCCCGCCACTCATGTATAAAATTAACATACGCAACATAAGTGATGTGAGAAACTAGGTTGTAATCCTGACTTAAGGGTTTGTAATGACCAATTACGTATGTATGTATGTATGTAAAGGAAGTGTGGTTTATGGCTTTATTGAATGAGAAGTATCTAGAAAGAGTAATTTTTCCATTTCACGATGATCAAGAGAGAAAATTGTTCAACTGCTGTTTGGTCAACTACTCATTGTCATTGAGTGCAACCGCTAACGCTAACAAATTATACATCAGGAGCTCTCTTAATAGAGTAATTTTTCCTGATTATGCATACATAGGCAATAAAAAAAATTCAAAATAATTTTGTGATTTCGCAATAATTTTTTAAAATTTAAATTTAAATCATACGCAGTATATTGTTTTCTTTTCCATTTAGCTGGCCTATGCCAAAAGAAAATAGAGTATCAATTGACTAATAAGACAGATTTCGCTCTCTCTCTCTCTCTCTCTCTCTCTCTCTCTCTGTCGCTGTATTGTTTGTTTGATGCATCTTTTCACTTTCGAAATCTTAATTGTAACCTTCAAATTGCTGTTGTAACTCGTGGCTGTCTGTGGCTGTACGTACACAAACAACTCGGTGGACCTATTACAATGCTATCTATTTGTTCATGTCATAGCTAAATGGGGGAACAATAATGGGGTGTATTTATTTACATAAAAATTGTTTTTTTTCTCTTCACAAAATTTTCTTTGGTCATACGCTGTGGTCCGGTCCATAATGCTGTATGTACGACAATGGATTGCTATTGCACTTGGAATACTAATTTGTATTTCGTCGTTTTCTATTTGTTCATGTAATTTTATTTCATTTTCATTCAACCATTCATACATTCATACATTTTATCATCATTGTTATCATGTTTGTTTGTTTGTTTGTTTATTTGTTTACTTTTACAAGCATTTTTCTTCTATTTTTTTCTTTCTTTCTTTCTTTCTATCACTCACTTTCAATGGAAGAAACCAACAACAACAAAAAAAGTTGTCTTGTACTGCACATTGTAATGTAACGGGAATGTAATGGAATGGTCTTGTTAATCTCAATTAATGATCATTAAATATTATAATGATGATCGTATTGTTTATTTAACAAATTTATGTTGTTTTAATGCGTTTACTAAACATATGTTTTCATATCCCTCTCTCTCCTCCCGCTCTCCACGCCCTACCATTCATTCGTTCATTCCTCTATTTAAATGACATTAATTTTCGTCGTGTTTACTTATCGTATTAAAAATGTCACTTTAATACGATGATTTAGTTGAAATGAAATTTAAAGTTTCACCACCATCATCACCATCATCTTCATCACATTCTATGGTTGTCTGAATACAAAAAAAAAAGAAATTGTTTATCTGTGAAAATGTGTGTGATTGTGTGTGCGTTTGTGTGTTTCTTAATAGTATTAAAAAGTTTAATGTCCATAAATATATGAGCACAAGTATAAACAAAAATTAAGCTGCTGATGTCAACTGAAAAGATGGACCAACAACTGAAGACAAAGTGAAAAGAAATTTAAGACTGTTCGTTGGACAATGTAAATGAAAACCAAACTTAAGAGTTCCAAATTCGTTGAACCACAAAAAGAAAACAAATTAGAATTCCGATACAAACAGGCAGAATATTTAAAGAATTCCTTTAAAGATTGTAAAGATTATTCGACTACCAAGGCATAGTTTATTCAAAAGTACGTATAAAGCTATGCTAGCTAGGAGGTCATAATAATGCTTGGACCTTGCCATTATGTCCGGAATACAATGCAATTTAAATGCCTGCCTCTGGATTGATAACACCTGCTGATACTTTTGAAGGATTTTCGACATGGCTTATAAATCTTCCAATGATAGGCGGTTAACAGCTTCAAAACTTGTTGAATGAAACTCAATGGGGGGGACGCGTTCAGGTGAATGGATTGCTTGTGTTGAAAGTACCATTATACTTGCAAAGTTTAACCATGTAATTGTTTTAAGCATTACAGCGTTTTTAATGGCTAATCAGTTTAAAGGCCTGGTTAGCCAAACGTCCACGGAACGTAACAGAATGTATGTACGTTCGTTTTTAGATTATAAAGAGGAAGGTATGTAAATGCTTATCGAAATTATATTACGGCTAGGTAATCTCTGTTCATTGTGTTTCGTATTCTAAAAACGAACATACGATCCGTGTACGTTTGGCTAATCGAGGCTTAACCCCTTTAATAGTTTATGTCGAATATACTTATTACAGCGAAATGAATTTTTTTTTTGCAAAATCTCGAGTACACTTGTCTTAAAGAAAAAAGAATCGCACTCGATTCTACTAGAATTTTTTCCCCTGAGAACAGATCAAATTAAACAGTGTAAAGGGCACTCATGTTTATTGATTGTGAGCGTCATCTCGTATTCAAATCAAGCAAAATAAGAACTAGTCTAATTAGGTAGTGTGTTGGTCAATTAGACGTGAGGCCAGAAGCAGAAATCCCATATTATGGTTAATCAGTGTAGTATATACTGATGATTACCCTTGTCTTGTTAAAGCAGTAGCAGCTATGCTTGAGTGCTAATTCTGTCTGTGCTAATATTTCGGTGCTATAAACTTAGAGATTTAAGTGGGAAAACGAGGTAACGTAAACTCCAACATTTTCTAAAGAATTTGGGTTTTTTTCAAAAGTTTTCGTATTGCTTCAAGTATTATTATGAAATTTTTACAATAACGCACATCATTATCATCATTCTCTGCATTATCATCGTTTACTTTTATCGTATTGCCAAATTGGTTTCTTTTTATCTGTTGATTATTCTTCTTCTTTCTATTATTGAGTGAGTATTTGTTTATATTTTTTCCAATTGAAATTGCTTTTTAAAAAATTATGCAAATTTAAAAAGTTCTTCCATAATAAAGAGCCGATAAGTGAGTGTAGCGCCTTTCAAACATTTTTTTTTTTTTTTTTTTTTATTAAAAACTTAACTTTATGGCACTCAATTAATTATTCACGATCTGAGTTCATTTGTTATTTGAAAATTATGTGAAGCAATTTCAATAAAATTTATTTCTTTTTGAAAAATTGTGTGAAATCATTCAAGATTTATGGCTTGGAAAAGCTTAACGAAAAAACACATTTCACTTGGTAATCTTTTCTAGAAATTAAAATCGAATTCTTTTGAAAATCTTTTCATAACTCTTAAGTTTTTTTATGCTCTTTTTGATTGCATAAATCGAAGATGGTACGGAAAGTTTTTAATAAAATAAAACCATTTAGGCTTTAATAATAGCGATCGGTTCAAATCAAATTTCTTGTACAAAAAATATTTGCTCAAAAATCATTTCAAATCAATTATTGCTTGATAAGATCGAGGTAGTGGTATTGCACAATACGAAGTTTGATTCATATATACACCTCCGTTCCAGTTAGAAACGAAAGGACATCAATAAATGTTGTTTTTCCTTTTCCTCTCAGACCAGTTGCTCATTTACATCCCGGGCATTATTGGAGAACCAAAACGCTATTTTGAAAACCGAGATACTCAGACTAAAGATGCTTTGATACTATGCCAGAAGGATAATAAATGAGATGATAGACGTCTACGTTAAAACTGGGTTCCAATAAATTCCATTCTTTGTCCCTTTGAAAGACGGGATGAAAAACCCGACAACTACCACGAGAAAATATTGGAATGACGCAACAAAAAAATGTCTGCTTCGAAGGTAAAAGAGTGTACGTTATTTGAAAATGCGACAGAAATAGTTTCAATAGTTTTGTGGGCGTAAGATCTTCGGTCCAATGCGATTCAAGCTCCTCAACGACGTGAACGATGTGCAACGTATCAACATTCAGCGGAGACGCTGGCTTGGTAATGTCGTTCGAATAGATAAGGATACTCCAGCGAGATGCGGGGGTTTGCATTGGAAGCACCAAGTCGAGGAAGCCCTATCATCGATTGGAGTGACCAACTGGCAAAGACATGCAAGAAGCAAATGCGTCTGGAAGGATGTGCTAAAGCTGAAATCCGATAACAGGTTTGTTAATGATTAATTAAGCAAGAAGCAACAAAATTCTATTATTAAGAAGAGTAATCGCCGAAGTCGGTTGTTCAAGTGGAGTATTGTGACATAGAATATCGAGGCTACGACAAGATTTCACACTGGTCGAACAGGACTTGTGTACACTTCCATTGAAAAAGCTGATATGGTTACCAGACGTACTGATTTTATGTTTGACAAGAGGCTTCACAATACATCAATAAAGGCTGCAATTTATAAGACCGTCTGGAGTCTGCTAGATTTTAATCCTGGTTAAAGGTTTGTTATAACCGATTAAGTAAGCAGATGACCTAAAGACATGCCCACAATCTCCATTGCCTATTGTACCCGACTTATTTGTAACTAAAATGACATCAGTACTCAGGGCATACAAATTATGCGTTAAGCAATCGAAACTAAGTGAAACCCAAGACGAAGAAGACAATGGAAATCATATTTCAATAACGGTCAGCCCAAGAATGTGAATTTATTAGGCTCATTGAGCAACATAATGTCATGCACTGGTGGGTTGAAAAATAACGTTTGGAATCTATTTAAGAAAGCCAGACAAGAATGCATACATACATACATAATTGATCATTACAACGCTTTAGTTAGGATTATGACTTAGTTTCTCACACCACTTCTGTTAAGTGTTTTAATTGTGACCATAAGTGGCAGGACCTAAGGTCGACTTCGAACGACAGAATTTTGAGAAGCATGTCATGGTAATTTTTTTTAGGCCAACACACTGCCGACCTACCTGAAATGTTAATTTTAAAAAATATTTCTTTCCCCTCCATCTGGATTTCAGATAGACAAGTTTCAGTTGAAACAACCCCTTTTTTTTTGACTCCGTATTTTGAAATTATTTCAACAGCCTTAATATATGCTTTAGAATTTCTCTATAATTTTTTAATATTTTTTTTCCTTCTTTTTCTCTTTGCAGGTATGTGTACCAATTTCCTTAAATGTTTACGGTAATTTAATTTTATTAAATTTGTTATGTGTTGTACATATAAAAACCGTCTATTTTATTATTTAAAATGCATGTTAAGTCAAGTCATACACCCTAAAAATATATAACTTTTTGGATTGAAAGAAAAATTTTTTACAGCAATATGTTTAGGATGAGAAGAGGTGTTTCTTTTGTAAAGCATACTTAAAGGCAAATAAAAAAATTTTTTGTTACTTCTTAGAATAGAAGAAAAGAAAAACCAATTCATTTTTCGTAATAAAAAAATTCTAGAAAAAAATCCTTAAAATTTTTAACCACCACCAGCTTGCTGTAAAACAAGTTATACCACGTGTTAATAATTTTATTTTATAAACAATTTTTTTTTTATTAATTTGAAATTCTTTTTCTATGGCTTTTATTATTGATAAAAATGAAAGAAAAAAAGGAAAAGGTAAATAAAAAATATTTATGAACCCATAACAATAGAAACTGGTAGCTAAGGCCCGCTTCAACTCTCCAAGATAAATCGAAACAATCGAAACTTTATGTCTTTAAGTCAAACACTGAACATTGAACCCCCCCCCCCTAGACTAGACAATGAACATAATGAATGGGGCAACCAGCTATCAAATGTTAAACATGAATTTTTGTTGACAGTATGGTGATGGTGGCAATAAAAATTTTTATTTTCAATCCTCTTATGGAATTTGGAATTTAATTGTGTTTTCTAAAACAATTAATCTTAATTTTGTTTGTTGGCAAATATTTTTTGTGTGGAACCTCATCGCCCGAAGACATGTAGTAGCACCAAACGAAAGATGTATTATTGTTGTTAACGGCTCTGACGTTTTATTTTATTTACTAATTGAAATTTATTAATTAGATAATGAGCAAAAAAAAAAAAAAGAAAAAATCAGAAAAAACATGGTAAATATTGCAAATCAAAACCAAAACCATGCAATTCGTGCCATTTACAACAATATTTCACAATTATTGATTAATTTTTTTTCTTTATCATATTGCTGGATTTATTTTTAATTTTATTTTTTAATGATTTTCGTTTATTGTTGTGTCATTTGTTTAAACAAATAATCTCAAGTATTTATATTACAAAAAATTTTGTACAGTATTGAACAAAAGTCTCGACCCAAGAAAATTTTATTTAACTTTATAAAACTGGCGCTAGAATTTATTGTTAATTTTGAATGGATAACCCGTTAATTGATACAATTTTTTTTA
>QOCX01000307.1:200759-227137 GCA_005959815.1 Sarcophaga bullata | reverse complement strand
CAAGCCTATATATGCTCATGCCTATATATGCTCATGCCTAGATATGCTCAAGCCTATATATGCTCATTCCTATATATGCTCAAGCCAATATATGCTCATGCCTATATATGCTCATGCCTATATATGCTCATGCCTATATATGCTCAAGCTATATATGCTCATGCTATGAATGCTCATGCCTACTATATGATCAGCTAGTATACGTGCTCCAGGCCTAATATATGCTCCAACCTAATTATGCTCATGCCTATATACTGCTCAAAGCCTATATATGCTCATGCCTATATAGCTCAAGCCTATATATGCTCAGCTAATAATCTAACTATATATGCTCAAGCCTCATATATTGCTCAAAGCCTATATGATCATGCTATATATGCTCAAGCCCTATAATAATGCTCAAGCTATATAGTGCTCAAGCTACAGTAAATCTCATTCCTATATACTGCTCATGCCTATATAGATGCTCATGCCTAATATATGCTCATGTCTATATATGCTTTGCCTATATATGCTCATGCCTATATAATGCTCATGCTAATATATGCTCATGCCTATATATGACTCAAGCCATATATGCTCATGCTATATATGCTCTTGCTATATATCGCTCAAGCTATATATGCTCAAGCCTATATATGCTCAAGCCTAATATATGCTTTATGCCTATATATGCTCATTGACTAGATATGCTCAATGCCTATATATGCTCATGCCTATATAACTGCTCATGCTATATATGCTCAAGCCTATATATCTCATGCCTATTATATGCTATGCCTATATATGTCAGGCCTATAATATCTCAGCCTAAATGCTCAACCTATATAGCTCATGCCTATATATGCCAAGCCTATATGATGCTCATGCCTATATATGCTCGAAGCCTATATATGTCTCAAGCTATAATGCCAAGCTAATATATATGCTCAAGCCTATATATGTCAGCTATAATATGCTCATGCCTATATATGCCAGCCTATATATCTCAAGCCTTATATGCTCAAGCCTATATAAATGCTCATGCCTAATATATGCTCATGCGTATATATGCTCTTGCTATAGATATATGCTCATGTCTAATATAGCTCCTTGCCTATCAAGCTCAATGCTATATATGCTCATGCCAATATATGCTCATGGCCTATATACGTGCTCAAGCCTATATATCTCATGCTATATATGCTCTTGCCTATATATCTCAAGCCTTAATATCTCAAGCCTATAAATGCTCAAGCCTATATATGCTCATGCCTAATATAGCTCTGCTAGATATGCTCAAGCCTATATATACGCCATGCTAGTATATGTCAGCCTAGAATCTCAGCTATATATACCATCTCTATATATGCTTCATGCCTATATATGCTCAAGCATATATATGCTCAACCTATAATGCTCAAGCCTATATACTCTCATGCCTACTATATGCCATGCCAAAATGCTCTGCCTAATATGGCCAGCCTATATATGCTCATGCCTATATATGCTCATGCCATATATCCATGCTATATACTTATGCTAGATATGCGCACCTATATATGCTCATGCCTATTATATGCTCATGCCTAGATAGCTCAAGCCTATATAATACTCATGCTAGATATCTCATGCCTATATATCTCCAAGCCTATATATGCTCAAGCCTATACTAGTGCTCATGCTATATTGCTCATGCTTAGCATATGCAAGCCTATAATATGCTCATTCTATATATGCTCAATCCAATATATGCTCAAGCCTATATATGCTCATACCTATATATGCTCATGCCTATATATGCTCAAGCCTATATATGCTCATGCCTATATATGCTCACACCTATATATGCTCATGCCTATATATGCTCAAGCCTAAATCGCTTTGTAGCAAGATTTATTAAAAAAAATGGATTTCTTTTTACTACCCCTTATAACAGCGAATGATTTAATCTGTCGTATAAAATAAATTAATTTTTGAATACATTTTCTGTTCCTTATTTTTTTTTTGCTGACTCCTAAATACATGCTACATATTTTTTAATCTCCTTAGGATATGCTTTAATTTTTAGAAAATAATGGATTTCTTTTTATTACAGCTTATATTAGTGGATGATTTAATCTATTAAAATTAATTTTTGTCGAAAAAAAAAATAATTTTTTTTACTGACCACTTAATATATGCTATATTTTTCAAATCCCTTTAGGGTATGTTTTAATTTTTTTTTTGAAATTATGTAAAGCTTTTTATAAATTGTTCAAAGTTTTATAATTCCAGTTAAAGTTTGTAAATTTAAAATTTTAAATCATTTTGTTTTTTAACAGCCAATTGAAAAGATTTTTCGCGGTTTTAAGGGGGAGTGGGTAATGAAATGAACATTGCCATGAATAAGGACGAAAAAAGGGTATGAGTTTTATTTGTAATTACAAAGTTGTTTTATGTGTGTGTGTGTGTGTGCGTATTTATTACAATTCAGCCATGCGTTGATAATATTAATCCAAATAAATTACAAGAGAAAAAAAAGAAGAAGAAGAATTCTAGAAAAAATTTTAATTGTTCCACAAAAGAAAGCCACAATATCTAGGGTTTCTTATACTGGTGCTGTGGATTAAATCACACACACACACACACACACATACAAAAACCCATGTTTTCCTTGTATGGCACACACATGTATGTGGTTTTGAAGAGGAAAACTGTTAATTTATTTAAAATCATAATAATAAATGAAAGCATACACTAAGGCGTTGATTTGATTTCTTTCTTTTTTGTGTGTGTGTGTGGGTTATAGTGTTGGGCTGTTGTTAATGCTTATTTTTGATGTTGTTGTTGTTGTTGTTATTGTTTTTTTATACTCTTATAATACAATATTGTATGTATTTTGGTTTTATTTTAAATATTCAAATAAAATTTTTGTTTTGTTTTTGTATGGTTTATAGAGAGAGATAGAGAGAGTGAGAGTGAGAGAGAGAGAGAGAGAGAAAAAGAAAATATAAGAGAGAGAGATTTGTTTAGTTACAGTGTTAAAGTGCTTTTCAAAATTTACCAAATAAGCAGGAGTTTTTCAAGTGCAGTTGCTATTGTTGTTGTTGTTGTTCTTGGTTTTTTTTTGTCAGTGTGATTGTGTGTGTGGTAGTGGTGGTGGTAGTAGTAGTAGATGTTTCCAGTTTGGTTTGTTTCAAATTCTATTTTAAAGCTTTACTAGCGTGGTAGATGGCTTTTGTTTCATTTTTTTCTTTTTTTTTAGATCACAAGCGTTTGTTCACTACATTTAAGCATAGTTTTCTGAAATTCTAGTTCAAAAAAATAAAATAAAAAAAATAAAAAAGAAAAATTTTTTTTTAATAATTTTTTTAAAAAACATTACTGGCATTACGGTAAATACGATAAATACGGTAAATAATTAAAATACATATCGTATGTCGTATCTGATGAAATCAAAAGGTAATAATTGAGGTTATGTATACACACAATACGTTTATTACAACACATATGAGGCGGGGAAGGTGGAGGAATTCTTTAGTTTTTTTTTTTTTTATATCTATGGTTATTATTAGTTCGAGCTTTGATATGTAAAAAAAATAATTTTTGGTATTTATATTTCATTATTATTTTTGCTATATATTTGGCTTTTACAGTAGAAGCGTACCTGGAGATGTAAAAAAAGAAAAAAAAAATAAAAAAAAGTTTAGTTAATATACGTTCTCTTTAATAAATTCAATAATTATTATTTAAAAAAATAATAAAAGAAAAAAATTAAATTTTACACACTAATAACATGGTATATATATGTAGAGAGAGAGAGAGAGAGTGATATTCAATAATAAAAACAAACAAAAAAATTAAAAATAAAAAAACAATAATAATGGAAATAATGGAAGAGTAAGTTATACTAAAAGTAGGCGTGGCAATTTCTAAAACTACGCAAAATCCATAACAAAATATAACACGGGGAAAACATAAACATCTTTCCGAACAGTAAAGCGATCATTATATCCCTATAAGGGGTGTAAAAAAAAACGTCCAAAAATTATACAAGGATACCAAGAATGTCTCTACACAAGGCAACGAGACATTTAAGGCTTACCCTTATATCGGTAATAATAAAGCCTACGCTCATGCAAGGGCTGGTACAACACAAAATTCAAATGATTTCATACGTTGCTACACAAACTTTACTCATTGACAAGGCGAGTAGGGCATAATGAAACAAATTGTATAGAGACCTTGATCTGGATGCATGCACAAGAAATAAGCAAATTCCTTCACCTTATAAACCTATTGTACAGAGACCATGAAAATATTTCACGATCTGGATATATGCAGAACAAAATCTATGTTAATTCTAGTTCTAGTCCATCTTAGGAATCTAAAAGCAGTTAAAACCAGACACTGGCTTCTGAATGCATACATCCGAAGGCTAGCAAAACATCGCACGATTTCTGCAGAAGCTATAAGCTTAGGCTATAAGGGGAGACTTGGGGCAATACTTCAGCACCAGAGTTTAATGAGAGTTTAACGTATCTACCCAAAGTTGATTTGGATAGAATCCACACACTTATTAACAAATGCTTGGCATGACTAACGGAAAGCCTTTTGGCTGGCTTTGCAATGGCAAAATCTGGCTAAGGTTTGAAAAGGAAACACAGAAATTTTGCTCCAAACTCAAAACAACTCACAGAAAGTAATTTTGACGGCAAATACTGATCGATCTGATATGATCAATGACTTCTACGGAAGATATAAACGGGGATAATGAGAAGCAAACAAAAAATTCATCCTCGGCGCTTAAGTTGTACGAAAAAGAACGCATGATCTTGTAAAAATTGGATATTTGAAAGCTGTGGAATTACAGAAATGGAATGCGCGTGTCTAATTATGTCGAGTTGATGTAGTAATTTTTGCTATCGATAGGATACTGCAATAGCCTATTATTAGCTGATCTGGACCATTCGACGTTAGCACGAGAGTAGTAATCGCAAACAGCAATGTGAAGTTGTCTTCATTACCTAAATTGTTCTACTGTTTTAAATTATTAAGGAGACCTTTTTAAACTATTCAATGGGCGAGGTTAGCTAAGAATATCTATTGACCTCCGATGTGTTTTACGACATACAGAGTAGAAAAGTAATATCGCCAAAGGCGCCGTCCACACAAATAGGTGATGTGCGAACTGCAACGTCTATTAAATAAGCTCCCCGGCAAATATCACTGAAAAAGGGCTGATTTTGCCTGCGATAGATACAAACTGAAACTGTAAGTAATAGAAATAAACACACTATGCCACCAACTAAAATATATTTCTGCTGTGATGTTCGGTTAGCTCCCCATTAGGGGAGCTATACCTGCAGGATCCTCTCCTTTCAATTTCGAATCATCCATGAAACTCTGTGTGAAGCCGATCAACAGGCCTCCAGAGTACCTTCTCTTTATTGTATTTCGCACAAAAGTCATGGTATTTAAGACCTAAAATAAAAACACTAGGGCAGCAACCAATTGTCAATCCAGCGACAACATGCAGGCAGGGGCTACTTATAAGAATTTTTTTTGAAACACAAAAAATAAAAGAGATTAGTGCGTATCAGAAAACGGCAACAACCATCACATTATTGCTGTGGTGGTAGTTTCCTTGTCAGTGAGAAGCCTAAAAGCATATTTCAATGTTTGAAGAGTATAACTCCTAAAAGCAGACTACGCCAATAACAAATCTTCTTACTCTTCCACTATGTTTTAAAGTAGGGTTAGTAACAAATGAAAAAAAAAATTAAATTAAAATATCATTAATGTTGTTTGTTGATACCACAATAATAAATTTAATTAATTAATACTGGAAATAATAATAAAAATTAACCAACCGTTATTATAGTTTTTTTTTTTTTGTAAAGAATAAAAAATAAAAAAAATAAATAAAAATTATATCACAAATATTTAATAATAAAATGAAATACATTTAAAGAGACTAGAAAAAGAAAATAAAAAATAATTATTTATAGTATAAGTATAGTTGTATATAATAGTAGTAGTAGTAGTAGTAATAGTAATAGTAATAAATAGTAATAAATAGTAATAAAAAAAGCTTACGTTCCATAATTTATATTTTTTTTATATTTTTTTCTTTTTTTTTTAGGCATAAAACACATTCATCAAAATACACAAGTAGAGTTACAAGTAGAAGCCTCATACTACCAATATGAGCCAAAATGTATGGACAGTTTTATTGGTTTTTATACTGTAGCCAGAGTGAGTGCAGCTTACCTTGGTGCAGATATTTTTTACGCTTACTTTTATGTTTTTTTTTTATTTTTTTTTTTGTTTACTTTATTAAGTATAAAACATGCTAAATGACACAATAAAATTAAAATGAATTGTTGTTGTTGTTTTTATTTGTTTTCAACCTGTAAAAAAAAGCTTTTTTTTTTCTTGGAAGTATAAATGATTTATTTTAAGTGAAGTACCACAAGTTTAAGACATGCTGTAATCAAAAAAAAAGTAAAAAAAATTCATGGTTGCCAACACAATGGTTTTTTTTTCTTGTTTTGCTATTCAAAAAAAATTTTTTTAGTTATAAAAGAGGACTACAAACTTCCCATAAAACAACAAGTAAATACAGCAGAAGTTATCTAAACAAACAAAACAGCAGCTTAAATTGAAAAAAAGACAGCAAATTTACGTAGTTATTCGAAACGGAAAACAGTGGACTACATAATAGAAGCTTAAGGCCCATTAAGGTTTTGCAAGAGTTTACAATTACTACAAATTAAATACCGACCAACTTCCCTTAAGCTTTTCATTACTGTAATGTCAATATATTATACGCTTGTTAGGAGTTTATAATAATTAATGCTACACTTACATAGACTGTTATTTAAGATTTTTATTATTATAAAAAAAACACCTAAAATTATGCTACTAAAAATTCCTTAAAATTATTTATAAACGTTAAATTATTTTTAAATTATTAAATTATTTTTGTAAAATGAATACCATTTTCAAACAATTTTTAAAAATTTTGAACACTTTAAAAAAAATTTTTTTTAGCCTTCCCTAAAGTATGCTATTTTCCAGGTGTTATGCCTTTCAATTTAAAGATTCTATTAATTGTATTCCTTGTATTTAAATCCCTTCAAAACTTATCTCCTACATTATCTTCTTAATTCACATTTAATTTATAATAACATCCATAAAGTATGCAATGTTTTTTAATATTTTTGATCATCCTAAAGGTATGCTAAATGTTTTTGAAAAATCAAATCTTTAAATTAAGATCAAGAGAGTAAATTTTAACTATTTTCACACTCTGAGCTACATAACTTTCAAGAATAAAAGGTAATATAGTCTGCGCCTAAAAACAGACTTCTAAATAAAATTTTTATTTTCGTTAAAAATTAGATTTTAGAATTACAATGCTTCAAAACAATTTGTGTAGAGTTTTCGAAGCCTAAAAGAATTTTTATTTTACGGAATACAAGCATTAAATGAGAAATAAGAATGAATTTATAGGGTTTGTCAAGATATTATTGTCCTTTTAAATAAAGAAATGAATCCAAGGTTGCCTATTCATTTCAAATAGATGCGTTAATGGGCTCTAACTTTCTAATATTTCAAATTATATGTTAAAGCTTAAATACTATGGGTTATTGCAGTTAGAGATTCTGCTTCTAAATAATAAGGTTGCTAGACCTGAGAGTAACTAGTTGGTAGTATGCATGCACCCCAGAAAGTATGCCATATGATAGCAAACTCTTTGCCTTCTCTCGTATTCTGAAAGAGGAACATACCCCTTCCTGAGCCAACTACAAAGGGGAACAAATTTTTGTAAACGGTTCAGTTGATTTTGTACATCGAGGCTACGATATAATTGCGTGTAGTCAACGCTGCTTTCGATGCAATAGAATGGCAGTCAGCTACATATGGGTCTGGCAATAAATGAGCGCAATACGTGATATTTTGCGGTGCTTAAGTTGCAGTTTACTGCAGACAACGATACCTTCAATGTAAAAGAATTTTTTTTCATGTCAGTGTAGAGAGCAAGTATGAAATCACTTCGGCCAACTATTATGGGCTTAGCAGGCAATTGTGTAGTAAAGGCAACTACTATCCAGCCGTCATTGGAATATTCAAGACCAGATTTTCAACCCTGTTTTAGTTGGTGATGATTTCCACTTCTAAACTAACTATGGACATCGCTATCTCAACCTTTACTATCGAATGGAAGTGGATGTTTTGGCGAAATGGCGAAACTACTTGCTGGAATGTTCAGTGTAGAAGACAACAAACAATGTTGCAATGAGGAGACTAAGCTGAGGTAAATATGATATTGATTAGCGCGAGTGTTTGCTTTTTTTCTAGGACCTAGAAAAACTCTACAGGCAAACTTGCCTATATATAGTGCTTAACTTAATAGGCTGGCTTAAAAGCTCTTAAAGCTTTCACAAGCTTTTTATTTTGATCAGTTTATAAGGAAAATTACGCTATTACGCCATTAGTCTCGCTACTCGACAAGATCCACAATACTGAGAAAACAAAAGTTGTTAAAGCTTAAGCTTAAAAGCTTTATAAATTTATTACCATGCTTTTAAGTTTTATCAGCTCAAATGGCAACTTTTTTTTTGGAATAAATTTTTATGAAAACTATTCTTTCAAATTATTTTTCTTCTACTACGAAATTTTGAACTCGAAAAGGACTACAAAATCTGGACAAAATAAGGTTTTCTAGGTTCATCAACCAAATACTTAAGTTAATAAGTTTTATGGCAAAATTATGAGGAAAATTTGTAAAGCTTTTAAAACCTATTCTATATACAGTTTGTAAACAAAAAAAATTAATTTTTTTTTTTTTGTTTATCAAGTTTAGTTAAACGTTAACAATATCATTTAAGCTTTCATTACGTAAAAGCTTTTCAAAACATACATGTTCATCTATTTAATAATTAAATGAAAGCTTTGAATGAATTTTTTTATAATTTATACTTTCTAGCTTAAAAGCTTACATAACATTTATGAAGATTTAATATAATTACGCATACAATATCAAACAACCATTATTTATAAGAAGTTAAAGCTTTTATATCTTGAAAGCTTTAGCCATATAAGCTTATTATTTATTTATGAAAACTACTTTAAACCTCTGAATTAATATCAATACACGTATGTATAATGCATGTTAAGCATTTAAGCATACCTTTAGGCGGCTTTACAATAATTTACACCGATCACATTTGTTTATTTTTTTACATCCCTAAAAGCATGTTATGACTTTTGAGGGAAAGAAAAGCTTGTTTTAAATGAAAGCTTTCACATACAAGAAGGCAATACGTTTTTTCTTTTTTTTTACAACAAAACTACTTTTTTTAGCATACTTTTTAGCTTTAAATACTTCTATACAAAAAAAAAAAAAAAAAAAAAAAAAAAAAAAAATAAAATACTGCTGCCCGCCGTAAACTATGCTATAAATTTAATGAGATTTTTTTTCTTTGTGGTCATTATAATCATAAGATAATAATTTTGTTTTTTTTTTGTTCTGCTGCTGTATTATAAATAATAAAAATTAAATTAATTTTAATTTAAATTTAAATTTTTTGTTTTTTTTTTTATATTAAAAGCCAGATTATCTAAGTGCAGGCCTACTATTGTACATACAAACAAGATTATAGGATTAATATTGATAATTATGTAAGTATGTATTTATATATTTGTATATTTGTTTTTTTTTTGTTTCAGTGTATTATAAAAATAATTAAAATGAAATTCATCAATTTAATTGGTAGAAAAACAAAAACAAAAAAAGAAAGAATAAGTAGAAGTAGAAGTATTGATAATTAATTTAATACTTATGTATAGGTAATGGGTATGGGTATGGGTATGGGTATGGGTATGTATATATATTGACATTATAGTAATTAAAAAAGCTGTTTTTATTTATTTTTAAACAAATTACAAACAAAACAAAGATATTTTTTTATTTATTTATTGGCCATTACAACAACATCATCATAAGAGTGAAATATTTTTCTTGTAAAATGTAGAAAAAAAGAAAAACGATCAGAGAAGTATAAAGGATATGTAAGCATTTAAACTAAAAAACAAAGCAACTAAAAAATAAAGAAAGGAAGAAAAAGCTTAAATTAAACAGAGAAAGAAAGCGAGAGAGAAAAAATAATTAATGTTACATTTACAGTTTCATTTGAAAATTTTTGTCAAAATTTGTCAAATAAATTTTACAAAATTTACTACAAAGATTACAATAAAAATACCTCTCGTATAAGAAACTATGACTTAAAACTTCACATGCCCAAAGTTCGAAATGAAACTGTAAGTGTTGTAGTTAATATGTCAAGTAAAAGCTTTACACAGTGTTTGGCTTTAAGTATTTAAATTCTTCATAATTAAACTAAATTGTTGCCGTAGTCTAGTAATTTGTATGTTGGCTTATATGATATGACGTCAAGGTGTAATTCCCAGATCAAAAAACTCCAACAAAATTAAAGAAAAATTTGTTTTTTTTAATGTCTTCCCCTCAGCAGATTTCTGGCAAAGACTCTTGTCATGACAAGTTTCTCAAACAAACTATCTACAGCTCGGAAAAAAATATAGACGTCACAAGGCAGACTGCTGATGCTGTTTCAATCAAACAGAGCAATCTAATGGAAAGCATTTCTTGTCCCGATAATATTGATTCACACCCTGGAATGTAAACCAACGATCATACTTAGCTTTTAGTAACCTCGCACAAGAAAACCATGGTAAAGGATCAGGAATAAAGCGGAATTATGACATCAAACAACGTTGCCATACTTGGCGAGCAGTTCTGCCTTGTGAGAGGTATCGAAAGAAGACTAGAGATGTCTTTTCGAAAAGAAAAAGAAGGGATTAGAAGAAAAGAAGAGTATTTGAATACTATAAGGCCTCGTTGTAATACCTATTCCATCATGCAGCTTTTATTACTGGCAGGCATTTCTCAGCTATTCCGCTAGTTTTATGGTGGTATAGAGTCGAATGCGATTTGGTAACATATGTTCTTTCATAGAAATGTTCTGTGGACGGCAGCGCTTTGTGAAAATCCAATAGGATTCTCGAACAAAGAAAACCTGAGCAATGGCTGAGATAGAGTTCGAGATGACGATGTGCATAAGAGATGGTCAGAATTGAGTTTCAACTTCGAAGTTGTAAAACTGTTGAAACAAACGGATTGCCGGCTGCTAAAATATTTAGACGGGAAATGATAAGTTATTAGGCTGTAAGATATAACTCACAAGCTCACCAATGATTAGTATTGGCTTTGGGAAAGCATACCTGGTTTCTTTATACCAAAGTAAGGCAAATGAGAAAATGACCGAAACTGCATAA
Organism: Sarcophaga bullata; assembly: GCA_005959815.1. NCBI lineage: Eukaryota > Metazoa > Arthropoda > Insecta > Diptera > Sarcophagidae > Sarcophaga > Sarcophaga bullata. The sequence continues at coordinate 215,812 of QOCX01000307.1, read as the reverse complement.
AAAAACATTTAGTTTATAGAGGCTTATAATTTTTTTTTTGACGTTGATGTATTGGCCATTACAGGACTTTTTCAGGCGGGACGTTGTCATTTATCTTCGAACGATAGCTGTTTCATGACGATTATTTACTCTCAGAGCTGTTGTCAGACGACTGCTAAGCAGAAGTATTCGAAAGAAATTTTTTTCCTATTATTTTATAAGTTTCCAGAGAGCTAAAGTTTGAATTCATGTGCCCTGGCCTAGTAAGTGACCTTAGAGCGAGCAAAAAAGGTTAGGAAAATTAAATCGATTTGGTTATCGATTGACATCTAATTGAAAATGTATATCATTTGTTGTTAAGTTTTCAAATTAAGCGCTTAATCTTGTTTTTAGTATTTTAAAAATTTTATTTTTTTCTAAAATTTTTTTAATTTTAAATTTTAGGAAAAAATTTTTAAAAATTTTAGTGTTAAAAAATTTAAAATTCTTTTTTTAAATTTTTTTAAAAAAAAAACTTTTTTTTTTAATTAATTAAATTGAAAATATTAAAAAAATATTTATAAAATTTGTGAAAAAAATTTTTTAAAAATATTTTTGAATTTGAAAAAAAAATTAAAATTTTAAAAAATGCCTGTTTTTTTTAAGTGCAAAATATTTTCTAAGCCAACCCACTGTGCAAAGCAAAAAAATAAAAAAAAAAAAAAAAAATAAATAAAAATAAGCATAAAGAAAACTAATTACAGAAGAAAGAGAGAAAGAAAGAAAGAAAATAGCATAGAGTTTTCAGATAAAAAAAAAATTATAAATAAAATAAGGCAACATCCAACACATACAAAATTTACTTGATCATCACTGAAGTGTAAGTGGAGGCATTAAAATGATTCCAAGAAAGGAAAGACAAACAGAAGACGGTGGGTGTGTATGCATATTGATCGAGCCATACAGTAACAAAAAAAATCGTTTTTTTTTTTCTCAAAATAAAAATGGAAAAAGAGAAGTAAAAAGCTGATAAAAATTTATTCTTAACGAATTACATCAGAGAACAAACGTAAAATTTGTATTTTGTTGTTGGAGTAGTAGTAGTAGTAGTAGTAGTACTGGATTAGTATAGAGTAGTGAAGTATTCATTTTTTTTTTATCATTTAATGGGTTAATTGAGTAATAAAAGCATATTGTTGGTTTATTTTTCTTTTAATTTCTTTAAAATCTTTAATAATATTTAATATTAATAGTAATAATAATAATATTTTTTTCTTTTTATGTCCATCATAATTTTTTTTTTTTTTTTTTTTTTTTTTTTTTTTTTTTTGTTATATATATAATAAATATATTTTTTTTATTATACATTTAAATATAATAATTCGTTAATTTATTTATTTTTTTTAATTATATTTCATATATTTTTAAGTTTTTTTAATTATTTTTTTTTTTTTTTGTAAATTACGTTTTCCTTATTCCAGTTTGTTGTTTTTGTTATTTTATATTTTTTTCTCTCAAAAAATATTATTAAAAATTATTGAATTTCTTCATTTCAAATATAATTTTAATTTCTTCTCTGTTAATAATTTTATTTTGTTTTTTTTTAATATTTTTTTTAATGATTTTTCTGTTCGCTTTACAAACAAACATGCAAGATTCTTGTGTGTATTTTTTAATAAATTTATATGAAAAAAAAAAAATTTATTAAATAAACTACATTCGTTACACTTTATTGATCAATGTATTGTTTTGTTTAAGTAAAGTGTTCTTAAATATTTTTTGTTTTTTTTAAATAAAAAAAATATAAAATTTTATCTAAGACACACTAAAAATTAAATTGAAAGTTTGTGTTGAATATGATCAAAACCCTATGACTACATGTGCTGCACAATGGGTAGATAATATTGAATTATGTTCTTTTTTTTGAATTGGATTTAAGTTTTAAATTCCTGTAATTAAAAAAAAAACAAAAAAAAAATTATAAAAAATTTATTGAATTTAGTTGCTATCAACCCATAGTGCAAATGGTGATATAAGGATATAAAGTAAAAAAAAAACAACGGACGGATTTTACCTTTTATTGTTTAAGGTGTTGAACTACAATTATTTTTTATTTTATTTATAAAGCCAATAATAAGATTTCTCTGCATCACCAAAAAGCTTTTCAGAAAGCTTTAAAAGTTTTAAAACCTTAGAAGATGCTTTTTTTTCCTGCTTAAGAAGATTGTAATAGCCTAAACTGAATTGAATTTTTCAATATGAACTTACTTCACAGTTATTGACTTATTTACAGCTTTAAAGTAACTTAAAGAGCTTGACTTATGTTTGTAAAAACTTTTTTGAAGCTCTTTCAGTATTTTGTTTTAAATTCTCTTAAGTGCCTAATGAAGCTCAAGTTAAAGGTTTCTAAGACTACTAGAATATATTTCATGACGGCAAGAATTTTATTCTAAGCACAAGTGTTTTATGAATAACGTGCTATCTCCAGTCATTACAACTCTTTAGTCATGATTACAATCTAGCTTCTCACACCACTTATTTTGTGTGTGTGTTAATTTTATACATGAGTGGTGGGACTTACACTTTAAAGCCGCCTCTGAATGACAGATTTTTTTAAGAAACCTTTTTAATGGTTTCTCAGAGTTTTTGCGCTGACTTTTTAGGGGAAGTCGCCTAAAGAAATATTTTTTTTTCATATTTCGTTATGGTCAAGATTAATAAGCTAGCATATTCAGTGCTATTAGTTTTTTTTTTCTTGAGATATTTAGGGTCATTATTACAACTTACCGTTAAACTTGGATTTAGTTAAAGCTACCTTTAGCTAAAGGGAACTGTAAAGTTAACTTTAACTTATTTTCGTTATTACAACTTATAGATTAACATTTAACAGTTAACATTTTCAAAAATATGGCAGTATCGGAGCAATACCGATAAAACTATTCACTTAAAAAAGTTCTTTTTTAAACGCAGTGGCAACATTTTGTTTATATTACAAGTTGCCATATTGAAAATAATGGATAATATGGCAAGTTCAGGCATAAACTTAACTTTAAAAGTTACCGGTAGGATGATTCTCCCTTTAGCTTAACGCTTACTTCTATCTTATTGGCCACTTTTAATAACGAAAAACAATTTATCTGCCAGTTAAATTCCTTCCTTTAGTTAATCGCAATTTGTAATAATGGCCCTTAATGTCTGAATTTGACAGAACGTTTAAAGATGGTATGATAGTGAAATAACGCCAAGTTAAGGCAACTGACCCCGTGCCAACGCGGACGCAGCGGCTTAAACCTAAACGAACTCCGAGTGACAGCCAGCGGGCGCCAACCTCATCCTCAGCGGTAAAGCTACACCGTGGATTAACTAAGGCCCACCGCTGACCTCACACACCTACAAAGGTTGCTCTTTCGCGGGTGGGTGGAAAATCGGTTCAATTACAGCGTTCTTTTTTTATTTTTTCCAAAAATCCTCTTGTTCTACGACATTCTCTAGCCTCACAATCTTAACTCTCCGGTTTTTTGTTTCTATTAAAAAAAAAAAATTATCAAAAATCTTTTTAATATAGAATAGAAAGGGTCACATTCAAAGCAACATAAGTTTCAAATCATAATAAAAAAAGCTTTAAAAATTTTTCCATTGTTTTTTCAATTTCTATCTTAAAATTTAAGCCCAAAAATAAAAGCTTTCTAAAGAGATCATTTTAATATAAGCTTTGAAAGATTTGATCGTCATGTTTTTATATTAAAAAAAAGAAACCTAAACATGCTTAACAGTGAGTGACAAAAGTAAAAATACATTGTAATTTCCGTTACTTGATAATTACTGTTAGGAAAACAAAAAAAAAACTAGTAAGTGTTGTAGGAGAAATAAACTTTGGTGTTTGAAAAAATTGAAAAAAAAATATTCCTTGCGTTGTAAGTAAATATGTTTCTATATATACATACATATATGTATGTATATGCAATATATATTTAATTTAAGTATTAAATATTTTATATAAATTATATATGTATTGTTTAATATCTCGTTATTAAAATATTTTAATTTTAATTTTTTTTTTAATTTTTTTTTTTTGGTAAACTTTAGTAACACTTAACAAGGACGCATATGGTTGTAGTTTCTAAATTTTAATTAATTTTGTTTTTGTTTTTTTTTTTATAAATTTTGTTTTGTTTTAATAACACTACGATTTAAATGTATAAGTTTGGTGTTAAAATTTTTATTTTATTTTATATTTGTTTATTAAACAAGAAAAATAATTGCAAAATTTATTTAAAAAAATTAAATTTCAAAAAATAAAAAAAAAATATCGAACTTAAACCAACAAAATGCTTTCAATTAAAAAAAAAAAACAAAAAAAAAAACAAATTAGTAGAAGAAGAAATTAATAATGAAAGCTTTAATTCAAAAGCTTAATATGTTGTAAAACCCCTTTTACCAAAGGCTTATGGTAATGGAATTCATTACCTAGAACTTTAGCTTCTACCAACTTAAGTGATCACATAAAAGCTTTACTTAAGTTTTATTGCTTAAAGAGCTTTTCCAATTGCTAGCGATAATAGCCATTTACTGTTCTCGAAATTAAAAGAGCTTTAAAAGCTCCAACTAATAAAAGTTTTTTATATTTTTCTTGTTTAAATCAGAAATAAGAATGTCACTGGTTATATTATATCCAGTGTTACAAATGGAAAATGATACTTAGAAAGCTTTTAGGGAAATCTGGAAGATATTACCCAAGGATTACATAATGCTCAGATTAATAGTGATATTTACTATGTAGAGAGGAGCAAATGTCACATACATACATACATACATACATAATTGGCCATTACAAGCCTTCAGTCAGGATTACGGCCTAGCTTCTCTTCTCCACTTATATTGTGTGCGTTAGTTTTATACATGAGTGGGGCGGTTCGACGCAGTTTAAGCTTTTGCAGGGTAAAAGAAAGAGATTAGAGTCATCAATCAGAAATTTTAAAAATAACCTGAGACCTTTCGAAAGAGCGCACTACAGTTTAAAAGAATGCCTATGCAGAATGTAGACCATCTCTGGGCAATATATGGATTCAGTGATTACGACAACTAAGCATCAGAAAACACTCTTTAATCTTGATACAAGGGGTTACACCTGTGTGTTTGTCAGGTCCTTGGCAAGGAATTGATATCGTGGAACATTTTAGAGTTTGCCATAGCAATAGGTCTAGAGGATAGTGATACCTCAACTAGACTGATGCCTGTACTGTCGTAAAACTATGGCAGTTCTACACGATGACAAGCTTAGGTTAGGTTAGAGGACTAAGTACTAAGTACAGTAGCCAGAGGTCAATTTGACCCATTGTACACAATCGTCCTTAAGAAGGGATAGATAGGGTAGGGATGGAAAAAGGAGAGAAGGTAGGGAAGGATGAATTGAAAGTGGAGGTTCACGATGACAATAATCGAATAACTCATGAGCTCATATGGGCTTAATAGCAGTATAGACACGTTAAACAGCTTCTGCATTCATGAGACTGCTTACGACGAAAATATGATCTTGATGATCTTCTTAAAATTCTTGCAATTAAAGTGTTTGATGCTTCGTTTATAAATTTTCAAATAATTTGATCAAATAAAAATTAAAAAGAAAATATTTTCAGAAGTTTGGAAAAGAAAATGCTTAAGGAGAGCTTTTATAAAAAAAGAAAACACATCGCTCTGTTCAAATAATCACTGAAAAGTGCGACGATAACTTGCCCTACAAATATGGGGCAATAAATTATCGATTGCCGGAAAACGCCTGTATTGTAGAAACAGAAAGTTAGTTATACATTGACTATGAAGCGTTTTAATGCCATTTATTAGGATTTATTATGATGAACTTTTAATTTCTTAAAGTAATTTGATGGTAAGAGGAGTTTTATACAACGAATTAAAGCTTTGGCAAAGGGTTTCAATGCAATGCCTTTTTAAAAATGAATAAAGCAATGAGATTAGAAGCAGTTGGAAGCAAAATTAAAAAAAAAATTATAAAAATAGTGTGGCGTAATATAAAAAATATTTTAAAAGAAGTATAAGAAAAAAAAAACAAAACCTATTACGAATTATTACCAAATAAATGAAAGCTTAAAAGCTTCTAAATTTCTTACATTTTCAATCTAATAAAAATAATGTCTTAAATGTCTCAAAGATAGTTTAAAGTTCAAGCTTTCTAGAAAAGTTTGTATAAACAGCTAAAGCTTTAAAGTTTATTATTGAAATTCTTTGTTTACTTTTCATTATCAATGAGTGCTAACTGAGAGAGATAGAGAGAGAGAGAGCAATTGATACTTTAGCCAAGACCTGAACCGAAAAAATAAATTAATTGCTAACAAATAAACACACTGAGATGAAGGCAAAAAACAAGTGTAAAAGAGAAAACTAAAATACAACAAAAAGAGAGTAAGAATTAGAGAGAGAGAAAGAGAGAGAGAGAGAGAGAGAGAATGGGGGAGTAAGCCAAGAACAAAAGCTAATTTATTAAATAAATTAACAAATAATGATACCAATTTAAGTTTCTTGTTTTTTTTTTACATAAAACTAATTTGTTGTTGTTGTTGTTTTTTTTTTTAAATATAATTCTATTTATATTTTTTTTTTTTTAAACAAAAATTAACAAAGAAAACATTTATAAGAGATACTAAAGACTAAAAGCTAAACAAAATAGTAAAATATTTAATAACATAATTTAAGTAATTAATTAATTAATTAAATAATTAATTAAACAATTTAAATAATTAAATGATTTGTTTTTTTTTTATTACTAAAAACAATAAAAATGAATGAATTAAATGAAACAACATACATATAAAAGAGTAAGATAAAAAGACAAAGAGTGATAAACAGAAACAGAGGAGAGAGGAGAGAGAGAGTGAGAGTGGAGAGAGAGAGTCTGGGGAAGGCAAAATAAATTAAAATAATAAAAAAAAAATTTTTTATAAAATTTTTTTCTTCAAATATTATTACAACACAATGGCTTATAAAATAAATAATTATCAAATTAAATTAATTATTAATTAATTACAACAATTGGTTTATTTTTAAACAAATTTAAAGATAATTTTTTTTTAAAGATAATTAAAGAGAATAAAAGTGATGTATTTTTTTTTTATTATTTAAGCACAACAAAACATTAATAATTTTTTTTTTGAAATATTTTTAACAGTGAAAGTATATTAAATTAAGAGGCAATAATAAATTATTTTAAATAAAATAAAATAATAGGAGAACTATTACTAGGACAAATAACTGGCAAACATTTAATTAAAAAAAAAAAAACTTAATAAAAAAAAAAATTTTTTTTTTTAAATTTTCTTTAAAATTTTAAATTAATAAGAACAAGCGAGATCTCTAATATAACAATACAATTAAAGAAAAAAAAAATAAAATTAAAATTAAAATTAAAAAATAATTTCAATTCGTTTCATTTTACGTTCACATTTAAAATTTAAATTTTAAAATTTAAAATTAAAAAAAAAAAAATTTTTTTTTTGTGTTTTTTTGTTTTTTTTTTATACAATTCGTTGTCTAAGTTTAAAAACATTTACTTTTTCAATTTCAATTTGTTTAAATACTTAATTAAATTATTACAAACATAATATACATACATACATATGTAGCTCTATATATATATATATATATAAACCTCATGTACATACATCTATACATACATACATACATACAAACAAACATATGATGAAAACATATTACAAATTACAACAGTATCAATGCAAAGAGAAAGATAGCGAGCAAGAGACAGAGAGAGAGAGAGAGTGAGAGAGTGAGAGAGAGAGAAAGTGTAAAAGGACAAAAGAGCTTTAGCAAGAAGCTTTTAAGCTTTACATTGTATTTTGCAAAGGGATTTTGCTGTTTTCAAAAGCCAAAGCTTAGAAGTTGCTCTTTGAAGAAATGGTTTTCTGGCAGCAAAAAATAGGTAATCGTACCTTAGGCATTACTACTTAAGCATTTGTTTTTGTTATTATTAATTAAGCCTTGAAGCTTTATTTTATAGTTTAGTCTAGTATACATAAAATGATTTTAATTGTTAATTAATTCATTAATTTATTAGGAACCTAAAGTTAAAACACAAATGGTTAGTTTTTCTTTTACTATTCATGGTAGACTTATAAACCCTTTTTCATAAAAAAAAAGCTTAAAAGCTTTCTTTTTTTTATACAATATATAGTTTCGTTGCTTTAAAATAACCCAAAAAAAATTTTTATAACGCCGTACTAAGTCAAGCTTTTCTTTTTTTTGTTTCTAAATGGTTTATTATGCAAAAAAATGTATTTTTTTTTAAATATTTTATTATGACAAGATTTAAAAAGCTATCACAGTACTTCGTTTCCATTTAAATATTTTTTGTTTTTTTTTTTGTTTACCTTTTAAAAACTATTATTTTTTTTTTGTTTGTTTTGTTATAAATATTTATACGTTTAAATATTGTATTTAAATTAGAATTAACACAATAAAAGTCATTCAAAAAGGAACCTAATTACACAAAGCTTTTTTCCAACAAAAAAAAAAAAAGCTTTTATCATTTAAATGGCAAATTATATCATAATAAAACTTAATTAAAACAAAACCAAGAAAATAATTTAAAAAAAAAATTTATGGCAAAATTAAGGCAGGCTTAAAAAAAAGTTAAATTAAAAATAATCAAAAAAACAAAATTAAATTAAATTAAATTAAATTAAATTTATATTAATAAAGAGGTCCTTAAGTTGTTTATTAAAAACTAAATTTAAATTATTAGGCTGTAAAGGAAAGCTTAAAAATTTTAAATTAAAATGGGGCAAGAAATAGCTTCAATTAAAAACAGTTTATAAAACAAAGCTTATTTTGGATTTTACAAAAAAAAAAAAAAATTTAAAATAAAGCTTTAAGCTTTCTATACCAATATAAATAAATATTTGTGCTCAAATTGTGTTTTTAATGAATTTTAGAGTTAAAATTTGTTGCAAATAATTTACAAAACAAAGCTTTTTTTATTTTAAACAAAATAAAGCTTAAAGCTTTATGTACCAATATAAATAAATATTTGTGGTCAGTTTTTTTTTTTGTAGGGGATCAATATTAAAGTAAAGGGTTGTTGTACTTCAAAGCTTTACAAAGAGAGTTTGGTTTAAATTGTAATTTTAAAGCTTTGTAAGCTTTACAAATAAGTTTAACACTTTCATTTTCATATTTTAATAAACCATGACCAATAACTAGCCTATGTTCATTGAAAATAATTCATGTTTCGTATAAAAGCTGTATACTATACCCAATAAAGCTTAAAGCTTTCTCTATCAATTTAAAACTTTGTAAATGTTATTTAATATTATAATAATATATTGGGATTTAGTTAAGCAGTTTTAAATAATAAAGCTTTTGAAAAGGCTTTCACAGTTTATTAAGACATTCTGAATAAATTTTAGCTTTTAAAAAAAACATATACATTTTTACCGTTACTATTTCCAATGAGCCTTCTTCAAAAATTTTTAAAAATGGACTTAAAAGCTTAAGAAAATGCTTGGAGCTTTTATACAAATTGAAATAAAGCTTTAAGGTTTCTATCGCAATTTAAATGTATGATCAGTTTTAACACTACATAATATTATCCTGAATGTAGTTGACAAATTGTAAGTTATAAGGCCTGAAAGCTTTACATAAAAACTTTGTTTTAATGATTTGATATATATGGGCCTCAATAAGTATTTGAAAGCACTTTTTTGAAACTGTTTTCTTTGAACATTAATTAAGTTTATACGAGAAAGTATGGTTTTTTCTCTAAAAGGAATTTTAAAACCTTTTTTTGAAGTCCTTAAAGCCCTTACCTAAAAGCTTTTTGAGCTTAGACGTGGGTAATGTGGATTTAAATTAAAGTCTTGTGATATTTATAGAATATTATAGCTTTGGATAATTTTAAATAAATTGTATCAATATTGTATACCATATTCTAGAAAAAGCTTTTTAGAAAAGCTTTTAGGATCTTATGCATTTTGAAACTTTAAACTGTTTAGCATTCATGCTGTTTTTTAATTTTCAAAGCAATTCTAATTTTTGAAAAAATATTTGAAAGCTCTTAAGGCAACCACAATATTTATGTACATAATCAAGCTTTGTTTTTACAAATCCAAAAAGCTTAAATTAATATTGAAATAATAATTAATATTAATGAAAATTAATATTGAAAGCTTGTAACTACTAAATAAAAAGCTTTGTTTTTTTATAAACTTCTCTTTTCTCTTGTTTAAACTGTCGCAGAAAGCTTTAAAGCTTACTTGGTTTTCGAGCATTTAAACTAAACTTAAAAATAAAGAAGAGAGCTTTTGTAAATTTACGAATTTAATTAAACCAAAAAGAGAGCTTTTGTTTTGTATCCATGTACTACAACAACCTGAACATATCTAACATATCTAAAGTCTACAATTTAAATTAAAGTTTCTAAAAACTAGGCACAAAATGTTTTATGTTATCTTTCATATTTCGTATCGATTAATGTGTAATTAAGTACTTTGTTTGTTAAGTAAATATTTCCGGAAAGCTTTTTTCGAATAGCAGCTTTATGCTTCAAAAGCTTTCAAGAAATTCGTTTTAAATGGTTAATAAAATTCCGGGGGAATTTGAAAAGCTTTTGGAAAAGCTTTATTAAAATTACTGATCAGCGTATGGGTTAACATTTAAGAAGTTTTCATTTTCTTATAGGGATTCAAAACCAAAGCGCTATTTGTCTGTGCCGTTGAGGCTGAAGCTGCTGCCAATTGGGCGGCTGTGGGTGCCATGCCTGTCGGCAATCCAGCAGCAGTGGGTATAGCACCCATAGCCGCAAACGGATAGCCTGACGCGGGTGCCATCATGCCTGGAAAGAAAAAGGCTGCTTGCTGTTGTTGCTGCTGTTGCATGGCGGCGGCTGCTGCAGCATACTGGGCTTGGGCATTGTGACCAGCGGGCAACAGGGCAGAGGGCTGTCCTCTGAGTAGAGCAGGATTGGTAGTGGCTGAATAGTAACTGGGTGCAGCAGCGGCTGTTGGAGGACGCTGCAACAGGGCAGAAGAGCCGGTGGCCGCATGTACGGGTGTCGAAACTGTGGGAGTAATGGCTGGTGAAGGAAGAGTGCCATATGAGCGCATTTGAGCTCCTGCCATTGCGGCCACAGCGGCCTGTTGCTGTTGCTGCTGCTGATGGGCCTGATGAGCTTGAACCTGAGCTTGCATAAAAGCTGCATGTTGTGCCATGACCTGTTGTCCAGGGGCGGCGGCGGCGGCAGCGGCCATATAGGCCTTATTTATAGCCATACCGGGATAGGCAGCAGCAGCTGCTGTTAAAGGTTTGCCCGTTAAAGAAGTGGCATTAGCATTGGCTACCTTCAAAGCATTGGCATAATTCTTCTGGGCCACTTCTTTTGCCAAAGCAGCAGCATCCGCATAATAGTTTGTCGCATTGGCAGCAGCTGCGGCCTGAGCTGCAGATGGATAGGCGCTATAGCCATAGGCTGTGGGTGTAGAGCCCGCATAAGTATACGAAGGTACTGTGATAGCCTGTGTCGAATAGGACGAGACTGAGGTGCTTGATACGGGTGTTTGATGGCCATATGTGGCCATTATATTGCCATACGGCGAATTAGCTACGGCGGCATTATACGACTGCTGATACAATCTTTGCATATTCTGTTGGGCCTGATAGGCATTGGTCACTACCGAAGAGGTGGGCGGTGGTGTAGGCAAAATACCCGTCGAATTGTGACTAGTTGCAACTGCATAACCATTCAAATATGAAGATGTATGGGTAGATGTCGGTGCAGAAACTGCGGTAATATTTTCGCCGGAGCCATTTAGATTGTAATTGTTTAGCGTCGTACCATTTGTGGCAGGTTTCTCGGTTATGCCAAAGGAACCACCACCATTAACGTATTTTAGAATTTCATTGGAGCTGCTTGTAGGGTTAGTAGCAGCAGCAGTAGTGGTTATGGTTGTAGCATTATTAGTATAAGAGCTAAAGCTTGAAGTAGTAATGCCTGAGCTAAGCTGATCATCATTTCGGACATCATCTGCTTGCGCTGATCGCTGTGCTTCAGTCGTTGACAGTGATGATGGCGACGATGATGATGATGATGACGTTGTGGATTCTTTACTATTAGTATTCTTATTATTATTCTCACTGTCATACTCTTGATCATTACTGTTGTAATTGTTACTAACTAAAGCAATGCTTGCTGTTGTTGTAGCTGTAGCATTACAACTATTCTTACTAGACGTATCTACTGCTACAGTAGTATCAGTACCAGTATCAGTATCAGTATTAATAGCAGAAGTAGTGGTAGTTGTTGCTACTAAAGTAGCAGCAGCTAAGGGAGAAGTACTAGAAGGAGTAGTAGTAGTAGTAGTAGGAGTAGTAGCAGTATTTGAAATACAATTAGAGGAAGTTGAAAGTGTAGTAGCAGTAGTAATAGCAGTAGTAGTAGGACTAACACTATTACTATCACTTACACTTGAAGAGGTAAGGGCACTAGTTGCTGTAGTTGCTGTAGTAGCAGTAGTAGCAGTAGTAGTAGTAGTAGAAATAGTAGAAGTATTCGGATAATTTATCAACTTAAGACTATGATTACTATTTAAATTATTGTTTATATAAGATAGAGAATTATTATTATTATTATTGTTGCTATTGTTCTTGTTGCTGTTGTTGTTGTTGCTACTACTATTATTATTGTTATTATTATTACTGTTATTTTGATTACTATTTTGTAAGTTATTACTAGCAATAGTTTGTTGTTGTGATAAATGATTATAAGTACTATTTATATTGGATATTTGGGATAATTGTTGTTGTTGTTGTTGTTGTTGTTGTGTTTGTTGTGTCTGTTGGAGGGAGGAATTGGATTGTGTGGATGGTAATTGTAATTGTAATTGTTGGTGTTGGTATTGTTGTTGTAGTTGATTGGGATTTTGAAAATTATACAAATTATTGTTGGTATGTTTGTGATTATTGTGGTGTTGTTGTTGTAAGTGATTAAGGTAGTGGTTTTGGAGGTGGTTGTGGTGGTGTTGGTTGTGGTGGTGTAATATATTAGCACCTAATGGTGTTGTTGTACTTGTTGTTGTTGCTGTAGTAGCAGCACTAGCAGCAGCAGCAGCAGTAGTAGTAGAATTACAATTGATATTGATAGTAGTAGTAGTAGTAGTAGTAGGAGCAGTAGTAGTAGAGCTTGTGCTAATTTGAGTTTGATACTCACATGAGACTGGTACAAATGGTTGTTGTAGTTGCATTAATTGTTGGTATGTTGTAGCACCGGGATACACAGGAATGCCAGACTTTTCAGCAGCAGGACGTTTAATGGGCACCATGCCAGAGTAAGCCTTTAAGAGAAATTTAAAAAAATTAAATTTTTTATGAAAAATTGATTGTAACGAGGTTTTAATTTTAAATATTTTTCGCATTAAATTTTATAAAAAAACATATTTTCAAATAAAAACAAAAAAGAAAAAAAAAATAAGTCAAGCTTTTATACAAAAACATAAAAACAAATATATTTACGGGTTGTTTTAACATAAGAAAAAGAAAAGAAAAGCAAAACAATAATTAAAACAGAACTTACATTTTTCTAAAATTGTACTAAAATTCTAAAAGTACCAAGAAAGTACTTTCTTAAAAAAAAAGTACCAAAAGGTACTTGCTTAAAAAATTTACATTCTATAACATAATACTAAAATTATAAAAGTACCAAAAAAGTACTTTATTTTTTTAAAAAAAGTACCAAAAAATGTACTCTATTTTTAGAAAGGTACCAAAAAAGTACTTTATTTTTAAATAAATGTACATATATTTTAAAGCTCTTAACTAATTTAAATAAAATGTTTTAAAAAAAAATTGCATTGTTTTTATAAAAAAGAATAATTTTTGAAAGGTACCAGAAGAAAAAATTATTAAAAAAAAACAGTCTAAGTGAAATAAACTAGTACTATTTACATTTCAGATATTAAAAAGATACTAAAACAAGTACGTTTTTAATTTACAGTTTAAAAATAACAGTTTAATTTTTAAAGAATTCGGCTCTACAAACTTTATTATTAAAATGTCGTATAAAAGGTACTTATTTCCAGAAATTTAATTCAGAAATTTGTTAATTTATTAGTACAAAGTTCTGATTTTACATAAAATATTATACCAATAAAATAAAATTTTGTAAAGTAAAAAAAGTACTAAATTTAGTACCTTTTTTTCAAATGTTGAAATTTCTTTTTTTTTATAAATAATTTTATTTTGTAGGCTTCCGTTTCAATAAAAAAAAGGGAAAGGAAAAAAATTTCCTCCAAACATTTAAGAATAATAAAAAGTACCAAAATTGGTACTTTTTTTTAGTACTTTTTAAGACTTCAAAAAATTCAATTACTCTTTCCATAGATCAAAATTTATACCAGATATTACAAAATACATATTATAGTTTTTATTAAAAATTTTAGGGCTTAAAAAGTATTAAGTTTAGTACTTTTCATACAATTAGTACTTTTCATAAAATCTTAAATTTTTTATATTTAATCTTATCAATCAAAAAACAGCAACAAAAAATAAGTCTTATAAAAAAATATTAAAAACAAACACTAAATGGAAATAATTTACACAAAACAAAATAGTACTAAATTTAGTACTTTTTAAATTTATTAAAACTATTAGTACTGAAATATAGTTATTAAGTTAAACTAATAACTACAAAAATTTTGTTGAAATAAAAAAGTACTAAATTTAATACGTTTTTAAGACTTTTTAATTTAGTACTTTTTAAATTTATTAAAAGTACTAACTTTATTTATTACATAATTACAATTATATAAATTTAATTATTATTATTATATTTTTTTTTTTTGAGTAATAAGGTACTAAATTTAATACGTTTTTTAATACATTCTAAATTTAAAACTTTTTAAATTTATTAAAAATGTAAATTTTTTATTTATTATATATATTTGATTATTAAGTTAACTAAATAATAATAAATATTTTTTGTAAAAAGTACTAAATTTACTAACTTTTTTTGGTACTTTTTAAATTTAGTACTTTTTACATTTTTTTATTTATTATATAAATTTGATTATTAAGTTAAC
>QOCX01000307.1:185370-200749 GCA_005959815.1 Sarcophaga bullata | reverse complement strand
ACTTTTTAAATTTAGTACTTTTTACATTTTTTTATTTATTATATAAATTTGATTATTAAGTTAACTAAATAAATAATAAATATTTTTTGGGGTAAAAAAGTACTAAATTTACTACTTTTCTTTGGTACTTTTTAAATTTAGTACCTTTTAAATTTATTAAAATGTTTAATTTTTTTTATATCTTGTTATTATATTTGATTATTAAGTTAACTAATAAATAAAAAACTATTTTTTTGGAGGGAAAAAGTACTCAATCTTACTAGCTTTTTTGGTACTTTTTAAATTTAGTACCTTTTAAATTTATTAAAATGTTTAATTTTTTTTATTTATTATATAAATTTGATTATTAAGTTAACTAAATAAATAAAAAATATTTTTTTGGGGGTAAAAAAGTACTAAATTTTCTTTTTTTGGTACTTTTTAAATTTAATACTTTTTACATTTTTTTATTTATTATATAAATTTGATAATTAAGATCACTAAATGGCTATTTTGTGAGTAAAAAAGTACTAAATTTAATACGTTTTTGCAAAATCTAAACTCCTTTGTTTTAAAAAGAATTTTATTTAAAGAGCTTTAATGTTAAAAAAATTTTGAGGAAAAAAAGTACCAAATTTACTACACTTATTAACTACTTTTAACTCCTATTTAAATAATATACAAAATATATATTGTGGCCTATAAGGTACTTAATTAGGTACTTTTTTCAAAATTAGCATTTAAGTTTTTATTCATTTAGAGTAGATAAAATTCCATTAGCAAAACAAAATTAAAAGAATACAAAAAAAAAAGAACTAAAAAAATACTTTAAAACTCTAGTTCTTTTTATTACTTAATTTAGTACTTACAAAATTCTCATAGTAAAATGAACCAACCGTTTTAACGTCCATCTTTTTTTGTTCAAAAAAAATTTGTATTTTTTTATACACAAGGCAGTGGATAATAATTTTATTTCGCACAAGTATGATTAGATGATGGTTGCAGAGTAGGTTTGGTTTGGTTTGGTATGGTTATGTACGATACAAGCAATACACGTTGAAAAATAGTAGAAGTAGAAGGACAAATAGTAGTAGTAGTAGCAGTAGTAGTAGTAGTGGTAGTGGTTGTAATGTTGATGATGATGTAGCAATAGTAGTAGTAGTAGTAGTATTTGTAACACGAGTGATGGTAGTAGTTTTACAACAAAGAAATCAAAAAATATCAAAAAAAAAAGTTTGCCAAAGTTTAACAAGACAAGACGTTACAAATGAAACACGCAGCAACGTTACAATGGCGGTATAGTCACACACAGCATTAGTCACACACACAGGGTTTTTTTTTATTTTTATTTTTTTTTTGTTGTTTTTGTTATTATTTTAATGAAGTGAAGAAAATTTGTGGCGTTTTTTGTTTAAATGGTTTTTGTTTTGTTTTTGTGATGGAAAAAAAAGGGAAGAGAAAAAAAAGAGAAGGAAAGAAAACAATTTTTTGTTAAAAATTTTCTTTTGTTAAAGGTTTTTTCTTTTCTTTTCTAAATAGTTATAAAGGATTAACGATTAATTTCTAAAGTTTATAATTAAAATACGCTAAACAAATTACCCAAAAAAAAAAAAAGAAAATAAAAAAATAAACTTCAAAGAAGATTGGAAATTAAAAAACAAAAAGTTCAGAAATTAATAAAAAAAAAATTAATTAAAAATCATAAGAGATTTTCTTTTATACACTAAAGAAGGGATCCAAAAAGTACCATGGTACCATTTTTAAGAGAACTTCAATACAAAATGTTTTTTTCTTTTTTTTTTTTTTGTTCTGTTCAACACAACTTTATTTTAAAGTTTGTGGTTTATTTTTCAAATTTATGAGGACTTAAGCAATATTTTCTTAAATAAAAATGCTTAAGAAAAAGCTTAAATATTAGCGAAAGAAAAAATCATTACTTATACGTTCTTAACGAGTGTCCTTGCCCCAGCAAAGTAATTAAAAATATTTTCATATTTTTCTGAATTACAAACAAATAAACAAACAAGAAAAAATAATGCATGAAATTGTTTTAATTGTTTGCAAATACTTAATTAAATTAATTAATTAAACACTCAATTTTTCATGTGATTTATTACAATTCGCTGTAACATACCCAAACAGACGCATATCGAAGGCCTACAACAAAAAAAAAAAAAAATAATAAAATATGCTGAATGCAAACAAGCAATTAATTTAACTCGCACTGGCAGTAAATGTTTAAAAACAAGTTCTTTTTTGTAGAAGTATTCAAAGTACAGCCTGTACTGTCACAGTCACGTATGAGTAATATTAATATGACCATGGAGAAATCATAGTATAGTTCAAGGTGTCCTTACCCTCTTGAACAGACAAAACAACACAATTTTTCCTGAATCTGGCAGCATATTTTATCCGGTCAAAGATTGATTGCTTGATTGATAATTACAACTCGTGAATCGAAACTAGTTTCTAAATTTTATCCATGTATTCTGGTAGCATATTCTATCAAAGTTTAATTGATTGACGAAATGATTGATTGATTGATTGACAAAATGATTGATGGAATGATTGATTGTTTGATGGTATGATTGGTTGATTGATGGAATGATTGATTGATTGATTGATAGAATGATTGATTCATTGATAGAATGATTGATTGTTTGATAGAATGATTGATTGTTTGATGGTATGATTGATTGATTGTTTGATGGTATGATTGATTGATTGATAGAATGAGTGATTGATTGATGGAATGATTCATTGTTTGATGGTATGATTGATTGGTTCATTGATAGAAAGATTGATTGGTTGATGGAATGATTGATTGATTGATTGTTGGTATGATTGATCATTACAACCCTTAATTCAGGATTACAACCAAGCTCCTCACATCACACATGTTGTGTGTGTGTTTTTTTTTAATTATGAGTAACAGGACCAACAGTCCGCTTCGAACGACAGATTTTTGAGAAACTTTTCATGGCAATTTGTATTCACTTGCAGAGTTTTCAACAGGAATCTGCTGAGACTAAATCACCGTAGAAATATTTCTTTCCGATCGTGGCCTCTTTTCTAATAAGTCAACACAATACTTACTAGGCTATGGCGACTTTAACGGTTTTTCCATGTTAACCAATAAAATACTACACTTCGGTTTACGCTAATCAATCCTGGCTGGAAAAGTGAAGCCATTCAAGCAAAGCCTTCAAGCATTTACTAGCACCAGAGATGAGACATTTAGGAGAAATCTGAAGACAATTTGTAGGAGGGTTTTCTCGAGGATTCAATACAATAGTATACGTATACTGTTTCGTGTTGTATTGTTGACTGTCAATTTAAGGTTGTTGGATGGACATATATTGGCCAGACAAGGCCTAGTACGGGGTACCTAAACTATGGATATATTGGCTAGGCTGCATTGAACTGAGTACGTCCTAAGCACTACTGTACAGCATCATTTACTGTTCTAAATCTAATGAAAGACTAGATTAACGTACCCAGCTTTTTGTTAAGACCAACACTCATGCATGCATTATTTTATCTTGAATGCAGTCTTGGGGTGTTGTCTTGAATCAGTCACATCTACAGGCAACAGGCACAAATGACTGGAGTTTTTGCCTGCGTTGTTGAGACCGTTAACAGAGCGCACAACAGTTCTGTGACGTGCCCACTACAATCGGATCTACGCTCCAAAGCGACCCAATTGCTCATCGGCAAAAGGCTTGTCAACCCAGCGAAAGCTGTTTCAATCGGACATTTTTTTTCCCAAAGAAAAAGAGACACTTCCCGAGACAGCAGTAGATCTGTTACAACAACAATAACAGTTCTAAGACTATCTCGCTGGCTGCCTGTGGCATCACAACGGGCTGCTATGAATCTCTTCTTAACTTTCAGGGGATAGCCCCTACTTATGCAGTACATTGGGCTGAACTTAGGAAATAGGTTTGTGGGGGGGGGAGAAGGAAAGTCTGCTTATATTTTATGTGACAGGAAAAATGCGGGTAGAGCGTTCCACATGCAGATAGTCCGACTAAATAACGAATTTTCTTTGTATGGCAGTGTACGATTCACTGGCCAATCGATCACAAACGGCTGTGGGCCTAACGAGAAATATGGGTGCTCTGTAAGAATATTCGATTTTCGGAAACTAGTCCCTTTATCACGCTAAAGAAAAATGAGTTGAACTGGCGATACTGAAGTAAAAGTCACATTGCGATGATGCTCAATCATTCTGTACGCCATCGTAAAATCTCAAAATAGACTTTAAGGCACCAGTCTACACACATCACCGTTATATTCCATACACGGTTGGACATAAGTCGCTTAGATGGTAAGGAGAGCAGATACAGTAGCAGGAATCCCCAAACCATCTTAAGAAACCTAGGCAGTTGAATGCTTCTTTCGATACGCTGGTCTGCTGGTAACAGCGAACATCATAGGAAGTTTAGGCATCTGTTTGAACTAGAAATAGCGCTTTAAGGCATTCTAAGGATTGAAAACAATTATAATTTGGCAAGGGTAGTGGATGTCACACAAATTTTTAATTTTTAAACTTCGTGCTCCTGAACGTATAAGTAATATTTTTTGTTTGAAAGAATTCTAAGGCGTATGAGTAATATTAATATGTGGAAGCCATTTGTAGCGTATACTTAATAATATAATACAAACATACATACATAGGCATATATTTGGTATGCAGAGGCAGAGAGAAAAGCATTTTCTTAACAATAAAAACGAAAACAAAAAATTAAAAATAAAAATTAAAATAAAAGCTTAGTAGGGTTAATAGTAAGGAAAATAAGAAGAAAAGAGTAGCCGAGAAAAATCATTTTTAAGCCTTAATTATTAACAGTAATTTAAATAAAGCGTTATAACAGTAAAACCACAAGAAAACAAAATACAATGGAAAGAGAAGACATAAGAAATAAGAAATAAAAACAATTATTTACTTTCCTATTAATCAAATGAATACCGAATACTTAATAAATGAAAACCCATACCACGGCACAGGCTTACAATACATAATACATGCACTCATACACACTTAAACAAAACGAAATACGCAAAAGAAAATGAAAAAGAAAAATACAAGAACATTAAACTAAAGAACAATAAAACATAAAAACAATAACTAAAAGAGATTAAGAAAACAAAGAACAACATAAAGAGACAGATAAACAAAGAGAGAGAGAGAGAGAGAGTGTGTTTTAAAACCAAGAGAAATAAAGAAGAAACGTAAAAACAAACAAACAAACAAAAAAAAATTTAATACCAATTGAAACATGTCTGTATCGGCAGCACGTTTCTTGCCCACTTCTAAAGGATGTTGTTGACCTAAAGTCAAGGCAGCAACTGCAGCTGCATTGGCAGCCGCAGCCGCAGCGGCCGCTGCATTGGCTACATTCGTTTGCTGTGTTGACGAACCGGTTAGATTGGGGATGGTGGCAGGTAAAGGCGGTGGTTGTTGTTGTTGATGATGTTGTTGTTGTTGGTGATGATGGTGTTGTTGTTGTTGTTGTTGTTGATGTTGTTGTTGTTGATGGTGATGTGTTAAAGTAGCAGCGGAAACAGAAACAGGTGCAGTCTAGTGGTAATCATGTATTTCATATGGATGGATGTGCATGTTTGTATGTGTGCGTGCATTTATGCGTGTGAAAATAAAACACGAGACAGAGAGAGAGAGAGAGAGCAAGAGCGCGATACACACCACATTCAGTTCATTTATGGTGTATGTGTTTTTGTATTATTTGGAACATTTTAATCATAACGTGTACATTGTTTACATTTATTTTTGCAAGTGTATTGGTTTATTTATTGTGCACGCGTGCAGCATATACATACATATACGTATGCAAAGAGTAGTTTTTTTTTTTTTGTAAAGCATACGCATAAATGCCAAATAACACACAGACACACATACAAATGTATATTTTGTTTTGTGTAAAATGAATGACACGAATACACACACACACAGCACACAAAGAGAGAGAGAGAGAGAGAGTGTTTAAATGTTTGCAAGTTTATCAAGTAAAATAATTACGAATATTTTTTTTAATTGTTTTAATATAATCATTTCGTTAACATAATTTAATGCATGATTTAATAATAACAAAAATTAGAAAAAAAACCCCAGTTTTCTTTTCAATATTTTATTTTTAAGTGGGTTATTAAATAATTTTTTGTTATTTTTTTTTAATATTTTTGGAAAGATTTTTGAAGAACGAATTTACAAACGAGTTTTCATTTTATTTTTATTTTTTTTTAATATTATTTTTGTAATGATTTATTATACTACTTTCAAAAATAATTTTCGTGATTAGTAAAAATATTGTTTTTTAAAGAAATTTAGTTATTATTTTTAATTTTAAAATATTAATGTTTAATGAAGTTAAAAATTAAAAAAAAATAGATTTTTAAAAATTTTTTATAAATTGAATTTATTTCGTTAGTAATTTATTAAATATTTGGAAAATATTTTTTTAATTATTTTGTTTTATAATTAATGTTTTAATAATTATAAATATTAGAAAATATTTTTTTTAATTTTTTTAAATTAATTTAATATAATTTTATATTATATTATTATTTATTTTGTTTTTTTGCAAAATAATTTTAATTTTATTTTGTTAATTCGATTAAAATATTTTTTTTTATATTTCAAGATTTTTGTTTTGAATTATTTATACATTTTTTATTATATTTATTTTTTTATTTAATTATTGTACCCGGTCTTACCCTTCCGTAATTTTATTCGTTTAATTCTAGTAATCATCTTTTGTTTATCTTTCTTTTTCCATTTTTGTTTTTTAAAAATAATTTTTTTTATTTTGTTAAGGAAATTTTTTTTTAATGATTTTTATGCTATTTGTTTATTTTCTAAGGAATTTTACTTTTATTGGGTGGATTCCTGCATTCTTATCAATTTATGAAATGTTTTTTAAATTTTTAAATACTATTTTATCAAGTTAATTTTTTTTTAATTCAACTATTTTATTATTTTATATATTATTTATTATTCTATTTTTTATTAAATTTATGTTTTTAATTAATTTATTATTTTAAATTTTTATTATTTATATTTATTTTATTATTTATTATATGGAAACAAAATTTAATTGTATTTTTTTTGTTATAAATATTTTAAAAAAATATTTTAAAACCATTTATTAACTTTTTTATTAATATACCTTTTTTTATCTACGCGATCTGTGTTATTATATTTTTATGCCAAAATATTATTTTTCTTATTTTTCTACTTATTATTAATATACAAACCAAACAATTTATATAAAAATTTTGTTTTTTTTTAAATGATTTTAACAACAATATTTTTAGTTTTTTTTGTTTTTTTTTTATATATATTTTTAATTATAATTGTTTATTATCTTTATTTATTAATTTTATTTTATTATAAAATTAACTTTATTAAATATTTCAAAAATCCGTTTTCAATTTTAAATGTTTCAATATTCTTAATTTGTATATATTATTTATATTATTTTTACTTATTATTTTTCTTTTTTAATATTTATTTATTTTAATTTTAATCTATTAAAAATGAAGTTAATTAATATTTTTTTTTCTTTTTTCTGTTAAATAAATTTAAAATATTTTCAAAGTTATTTTTTATCTCATTTATTTATATTAATCTCGTTTTTTAATATTTATGTTATTAATATACCAAGGAATAAGATTAACTTAAAACTTATTCAAGATTTTTTTTTATATTAATTTTTATTATATGTTTATTTTTTAATATTTTTTATTTAATTCTTATGAAAAAAAATTCCAATTTATTTTCCTTATTATTAGCTTTTTTGTTGTCTTTTTTTTTTAATAATTTATAAAATATTTAAAAATGGTTTTTTTCTTTTTTTAATTGTTTAGTTTCAATTGTGATTTTGTTTTTGATAATTAATAAATTTTATGTAAAAATGTGCGTGTGTGTAATGCATTTCCATGTTTCCATGTTTAATGGTCCAAGTAAAAAATTTTTTTTAAAATGTTGCACCATCCATCGTAGCAAATTGTTTTCGTTTTTTGAAAATTTATTTCAAAACGTAGTTCGTAGTTGTTCGTCGAAGATATTTTTTTTTTTTTATAAAACATGATGAGAAATTAAATGAAAATAAATACAAAAAAAAAAGAAGAAAAAAAAAAGAAAAAAGGTAGACAAAAATTATAGAAAATAATTGATAAAAACTTGTAAACAAATTTTTCTTTTTTTTGTTTACATATTTGTAAACGTATTGAAAATAGGTAAAGTTAAGTTAAAGGCTTAAAGAAAAGTTATGAGTCACAGTCTTAGAGCAAAAAAAAAAAAGTTTAGGAATTTTGAAGTATTGATGTAATGCCTCCCGCAATCTAGTTAACCTGAAAAACTTCAGGAAAAAAGATGTCGAGGAGCTAACTCTCTGCCTAATTCTTGATAAACCACTAAGTCTTCTTACCTTAAGTCCATATAAATTCCAACTACAAATGTGTTCGAATCATTTTACTCAATACCGATTCCATATATTAGATTTGAGACAATGTCGGGTCCTATTCTGAAGTGTACCTAAAATTTCTTCCCCCGTTATGATCGGAGAGATCCTCTTCGTTTCATCATTTTTTCTTCTGCCTAGTGTATCTTTACAAAATTCTTTGCCCATTACATAGAAAACTTCTGATCTTATAAGCTGCGTGGAAGCTGTGCTCATACAAATCTCATGTTCCCTATCATAACCGTGGATGCTTACACGTACTAGTTAACTCAGACCATTCTCGCGAATATGTCGAGTATGTCGTACTAGTATTCGGATGGCAGTCACTGCTATGTGCCGCCCTTTTTATTTTTTCTTCAAGTTGATATGAGCCATCTTTTGAGAGCATAGTCTTTACCTTGAAAGATACTCGCAAATTTACAAATAAATTCTGAATATTTCAAGCTGTGCTAAACGATGTCATTCTTGTTTCAAAATCTGCCTTTGCCCTACACGTAAATCACAGAATGGATTAGGAAACCTAGTAATTGCTTCCATCACTCTTATCATTCAGTCACGTTGCGATGTATTTCCAAAAAAAAAAAATCAAGGCGTTGACTGTTTCCGTTCGGGGCACAGTTAAGGAAGGCGACTACAACTGATGAAACTCGTATCAGAATTTTTCTTGCATTACCCTAGGCATAGTATCCATAGCTAAGGAAGGAGCTAAACATTGTTCCATAGCTTTGGTCTTCCTTTATGAACGGGATTAGAGTGAGCAGAGTTCTTAACGTCACTAAGCGGCAGGATTTCATTGCCCCGATTATACCAACGAATACTATGTTCAACTCCTCCTGATCTGTTTTCAAATTCGTTTTGCCTGTGCAAAGAATGATCGCCACAATTATGACGGCCTAACAATAATGAAAAAAACACGGGACTATCACACAGAATCTCCATTTTTTTCCTTTGTTTCTTTTCATTTTACTGCTGAATTTATATTTAACTGACTTTAACAGTTTCTAGAATGGTAGGGTTGCCATGTCTCGTTTAGCTGCAAATTAAAATGTAAAAAATCTAAATCTTTAGAAACTTAATCCTATCCCTGGACAAAATTCATAAGAAAGGATGATAAAACATTAATGCATAATTACTTGAAATATTTTCCTACGAAAAAAAAATTAATTGCCTACTTTTAGGCAAACCTTAGCTTTAGTACCGATAAAACTAAGTTCTGAATATAAAAACTAATTCAAAAAAATCTATGATCAGTTTAATAAACAGTTTTACTGAACTATTTAAAATTAATTCTTCATTCTGGTACCCAATCACTATGGTGTGTTACCTAAAAATAGGCTTTAAATATTTTTTTCTTTACTCAGACTGTGACTCTATAGGAAAATAAACAAATAGCAAGAAATTAACTTAAAGTTAAAGTTTTAATAGTTAAGAAACGTTTTTTTTAGTATAAAGAAAAGCAAATAGTTTAAGTGTAAAACAGCTGATAAAAGCTTGGCAAGTTTTTGCATAATTTTGCATAAAAAAAAAATCACGAGTTTATTAAAGCAAATTAAGTTATTAAATTATTAGAGGCTTATAGACTTAGTAGACTAAAAACACACACTATTTTAATAACACTCTTAAATGTGGATTTAAAGCAGGTGGTATTCATAAAATTATCATTGCATATTCTCAGGATATTTTTGTTCAAGTGCATATTTTAAGGCTAAAAACAGCTTTCTTAGGAGATAGAAATTTTTACTGTTTAAATAACTACCAGCGAACCAGCAAAGGGAAGTTATAAAGGCCTGCTAAGGGAGATACAAAGTCGTGGCTAAGAATCTAGCTAGGTTAGGTTAAGTTCTGTAGGTTATTTGAAAACTTTTGCGAGTTTAAACGGAGGCAATTGTTTTGCCCTGAAATATGCAGGCAGTTTGCATGGTTATATGACAAACTAAGTTAAGAGCGGTTAGCTTTTGGACTCTTATGATTATCCATCGAACACAAATTATAGTGTTAGCAGGGCAGTCAATTCAATATCACATGAATACCTCTGGATGGGACTGAAGATGTAAGGGTTGTTTAAATTCCTTTCTTCTGATAATTTTTTTGATGTCTCTGCTTAAATTATTCAGTTTTTATGCTTTAGCAGGTTATTACCGATCTATTATAGCAACTCTTAGGGTAATAGCATTGGCATCTTTCGTATATAATAGGTTGTTGTATTGGGAAAGTTGGTTTTATTGGTAAGAAACCAAACTGATTAAACCTGAGTCCTTCTCAAGAGGATGATATCTTCCCTAGGAGTAAAAATGTCAAAGGGATTGAGGGTTTTTAATATTTAAGGTGAGAAAACTATGATAAAATCTTGAGATCTTCTTTCAGCTTCAAAATTGATTTGTCATTACAATCTAGGGTTACAAACTAGCTCGTGACACCATGTGGTGGAACGTTTACAGATTTGAGAAACTTTTCATAGCAAAGTTATTTTGCTCTCAAAGTTTTTTGACTGAAGACTGCTGAGAGAAAATATGTTGAACATTTATATTAAGGGATACTCGAGAGATAACTGGCATGTACTGATTGCCAGGTCTTGACAATCAGTATTAAGACTTGACTTTAAAGAGCCTTTACTTGTAACTAATTACAGCCAATCAGTTACAGATTACAACCTAGCTTTTCATACCACTTATGCTTTGTGTGATAATTTTATACATGAGTGATGGGACCCACAGCCTCCCAAGACAACAGATTTTTGATGGCAATTTTATTCACTCTCAGAGTTTTTACCAGAAATCGGTCGAGAGGAAGTCGACGAAGAAATATTTTTTTCTCAATTCGTTTTGTTGAAGTTGTCTGTGCCAATGGGGTTTGAACCAAAGTCTCATGTCTTAACGATATGGCTGCTAAAAACGGATGTCAGGCAAGATTGAATTTGATTGTGTCTGGTACATAATACAGTTTCGGAAAGCATTACGAAGAGAGAAATTCATTGGGGTCTCAATAGTCTTTTTTTTACGGTAGCCCGGTAATGTACATAATGACTCAAATCAGGTTTCAAGCGAATGATTGATTGAACTCTGTGGATGCCAACTATTTTTGACAACTTGAGACTGACAGAATAGATATTTTAAAAAGGCTTGTACAACTGTTGTAGATTACTTTGAATCTATAAAACTGGCAAAAAAAAAACCTCTTCGATTTCAATAACAACCTTAACAAGCTTCCAATTATAAGCTTAATAAGCTTTTAATGTTTTCCTTTAGTTATTGTTTAAATTATTTATTATTTAAAGGATAATTTAATATATTTCTGTCAACATTTCTGTTTACATTTTTCAGTTAAAAATATTAAATTTTTTATAAAAAAAATAAATTTTTTTTAAATAATTTGTTTAATATTCAAAGCTTTTTGCAAAGCTTTCAAGTTAAAAAAAAATAAATAAATTTAAAATATAAAATATTTGCTTTTCTTTATAAAATATACAATAAAAATATGAAAAAAAAAATTAAGAATATTTTCTTTAATAAAATAAAATAATTTAATAAGATTATAAAAATATTTATTTTTTTATTATAAGAAAAGAAAAAAGCTCATAATAAAAGCTTAAGTAAAATTATGAAAATAAATTTGAGAAAAAAATATAAACAAAAAAAAAAAATAGAAAAAATTTTTATAAAATTTTTAAAGGCATTCACAGGCTTAAGTGATATTCAAATGTAAGAGTTTAAAGGCCTTTGAAAAAACTTTAAGCTTTTAATGGGCTTGCCATTGGTTGGTGTCTAGAAACAAAGCTATCTGTCAATACGCTTTTTTTTTCTATAATAAGTGTAGTGGTGAGTGATCTACCGTTATCTATTTAGTGTTGATAGCTCCGTACCCTCTTGTAGGTATATTGGTTGGACTATTTGGTCACGACTGTTTGGTATGATGTGGGCGCTGTTAAACCAATCTTCTAGAAGACCGATAAAGTATGCTGCATTGTAGAAAAGGAAGCAAGGTAACGTGTAATAGTTACCGATTAAAATGGAAGAATTGGACTTGGTTGACAACTAATTTCAACCATAGAATGCCGCACGATTCTAAGAACTAATCGGCAGACAAATTTCGTAGAGTTACGAATTGATCATGTGGATTAACCTCAACAGGGTAAGGTAATATTACAGCTGCCATTGGCGATAAAGCATGTTTAAAGCTCTCGGACGGCCGATCCACAGAGGATACAAAGTCCTGGCTAATAATTTAGCTGGGTTAGGCTAAGTTTTGTATGCTAATTGTAAACCTGTACACAGTTTACATGGATACAATTGTGTTACCCTGCTCCTTGCAGACCCATATGACAAAACTAAGTTGAGAGCGCTTAGCTTTTACACTCTCATGATTATCCATCGAACACAAGTTATAGTTTTAGGGAAAGAATAAAATTATTTTCAGGATAATCATGATATTCTATCACATGATGCTCCTTAATCTTCTCATTTTCTCATTTTTTTTCTTTTGCCTTATTTCTGTTTATTTCAATCAATTTTCATACTGAAGCGGGTGATTATTGGTCTCTTACAGTAGGTCTTCGAGCAATAGCATTGCAAGGCTTTCATGCTTAATGGGTTGTTTTACTGAGCAAAGTAATATGCAACTATGCTTAATAAGCCAGAGTCCTTAGGGCGATAGCATTAGCTTCTTTCGTATATAATTGGTTGTTTTCTTGGGTATAGTGGTAAGGAACTATGCTTATCAAGTGTGTATCCTTTTTATGAAGTATTGTCTGGTGATATCTTCTCTAGTAAGTAAAAATGTCTAAGGACTTGATTTTTAATATTGAAGACACGAAAACTATGGCAGAATATCCTAATCTTCTTCTTCCTCTTAATTGTTTATTACAACTATATTTAGCCAGGACCAGAACCTAGGCTGCTTACACTGACTATGTTAGTTTGAAGTGTTTTTTTTTTGTATTTTTTTTTTTTGTTACATGAGAAACTTAAGGATTCATTATCTAGTTTAAGGACATACGATTTCGTAGTCGTTTTTTTTTATTTTTGTTTTTGGGTAATTAAGCTTCTGTGAATACCCTTAATATGCCTAATCGTTAAGACATAAAAACTGATATTTTCATATTCCCTTTTAAGGATTTTACAATTTTTTTTTTTTTTTTTTTTTTGAATTGTTTTTGTTTTTCTTGTAATAATACAACAAAATCTTTTCTTTATATTTTTTTGGTTTTTACCTTCACACATTCATATTTACTTGTGATTTTCGTTTTTGTTTTTGTTTTCTCAAGTCAAATAATAATTTTTACAATAAAAACAAGAAAGAAACTTGAAATCATAATTTATCGTATCGTATCGTATCGTATAGAGGAAATAACTTAAAACCAATGGTTAAAGCTGTATTGTACACTTGTAAGGAAAAAGAAAATCTTTTTTTTTTTTGTTTTTTTTTTTTTTTAACAAGGAATTCTTTTTTCCATAATTTAGTAAAAAAAAAAAAAAAAAAAAAAGGTTTTTACATAAAATATTCGACAAAAAAAAAGAATTTTTTTTTTTTTTTTTTTGGAAACAAATAAAAAAATTTGCATAAACAATTCGGAAGTATAAGGAAGTTTTATTACCAATAAACAACCATAGGAAAAAAAATGAGATTGAAAGAAAGAAGAATGATAAGAAAGAAAGAAAAATTTTTTAACAATGATTGGTTGGTTGTATAAAGAAAAAGTAAGAAAAAAAGTAAGAAGAAAAAAACTGTATTTTTGTATTCAAATGTACTTTGATTGTCTTTAATGTATTCCAAGAGTTCAGAAATTTGTTGGCTTGGCATGGTTTGGCTTGGTTGTTTAACAAATAAATACTTTCTAAATATGATTTCCAAGATAAATAATAATTTCTCTGCAGATGGCAGAAGTTTACAAAGTATAAACGTATATACAGTGAGCATCAAAAGTAAAAAAAATTCTCACAACAAAAAAAAAATTCTCACAATCAGCAAGCTCAACTTTTATTGCTTAAGGAGAGTGCCCCTAAAAATTTGTCAATATTTTGAAATTTTTTTTTGTAATTTTTTTTTTTTGATTTTGAAAACTTATTTGAAAAACTGCTAATGAAAGAATTTTAAAATAAAAATAACGGTTATTTATTAATGGTAATATTTTTTTAATGTGTAGTTTTTTTTTTTTGACGCCCACTGTATGCTAGAAGTCTCTCTCTATGTAGAGTAAAAGGAAATGTTTATTGTTACATCTAAACAGGTGTAATTTACTTTGTACAACTTTAAATACAAATTATTTCAAACCATAACGCTTTAATAATAACAGAAAAAAAAAACAAGGAAATGAAAGAAATGTAAAGCCACCTAAAGCTTAAAGGTTAACCCATGTTGAGATAGCAAAAAGTATTAATAAAAAGTTCAGAAATTTTGAAGACAAAAAGTTTGGGAGAAATATTGTTGGCATATCGGCCTTTGAGAACCAATATCTCATAGCCACACATAACAGCTGCACATGATTTAAATAGCATGCAAGAGCGGGCCAATATATAAGAAGAGGTTTGGAAAGAATGTTGTCAGCAAATAGTGTCTGCAGTAAAGCTGTTATTTAAAAGGGTTGTAGGGCAACTTGTCTGATCCTATTGATCGTATGTTGTTGATGTTTAATTCACTAATTTTTAGAAACAAAAATTCAGTCAACATGGTTCGAAAGTACTCGTCACAGCCAGCTTACAGAATAGATATTTTAAAAAGGCTTGTACAACTGTTGTAGGTTACTTTGAATCTATAAAACTGGCAAAAAAAAACCTCTTCGATTTCAATAACAACCTTAACAAGCTTCCAATTATAAGCTTAATAAGCTTTTAATGTTTTCCTTTAGTTATTGTTTAAATTATTTATTATTTAAGGGATAATTTAATTATTTTCTGTCAACATTTCTGTTTACATTTTTCAGG
>QOCX01000307.1:169559-185345 GCA_005959815.1 Sarcophaga bullata | reverse complement strand
TTGCTAAAAACGGATGTCAGACAAGATTGAATTTGATTGTGTCTGCTACTTAATACAGTTTCGGAAAGCATTATGAAAGAGAGAAATTCGTTGGGTCTCAATAGAGTTCGTATACTTTCGCTAGCCAGTTAATATACATAATAACTCAACCCTGGCTTCAAGCGAATGATTGATTGAAGTTCTGTGGATGCTAACTAGTTTTGACAACAGGAGACTGACATTCTCAGGATCTACAGTTTAAAGTCGGCTCCGAACGACAGATTGTTTTAAAAATTTTTCATGGAAATTTTATTTTCTTACTCAGAGTTTTTGCCAGACATCTGCTAAGGGCCAGTAGAAGAAATATTTCTTCATATTTTCGTTTTTTGGACCGTGGCCTCACGTCTAACAAGGTAACATACTACCAACTAGACTATGGCGACTACTCACTTACCTTCCATTGAATCAAATAGCTAAGTTGGATGCAGTAAAGCTCAATGCAGTTCTATTTTGGCCCAACTTGGATTAGGAAGAGACTGCTATTCTGGGAGATTTAGGTTTTAGACTTGCACTTACTTATTGGCTTTATAGGTGAAAGCAGGGACTGTACATTTTGTGATACACAGAGCATGCAGGCAGTCCGTTGCCCTGTTTACCAGCGCATTGTTTTCCCTCTAAGTAATGCATTGGCTCTTCACTGGCCTATCAATGAAGCATAATGCTGGCTTTAAGCCAACACATTACCTACTAGACTATGGCGACTATAGACTATGGCGACTATAAACTGAGCATGAAGACTAGAGCGACTACAACATTATATCCACTATAATGTGCTGTTTGGTTCATCAAAATGAGCATGGACAGTCTCCTATTGTCAAAACTAGTTAGCATCCACAGACTTCAATCAATCATTCGCTTGAAGCCAGGGTTAAGTTATTATGTATATTAACTGGCTAGCGAAAGTATACGAGACTCTATTGAGACCCCAACGAATTTCTCTCTTTCATAATGCTTTCCGAAACTGTATTAAGTAACAGACACAATCAAATTCAATCTTGTCTGACATCCGTTTTTAGCAGCCATATCGTTAAGACGTGAGACTTTGGCTCAAACCCCTTTGACAGACAACTTCAACAAAACGAATCAAGAAAAAAATATTTCTTCGTGGACATCGTCTCGGCCGATTTCTGGCAAAAACTCTGAGAGTCAAATAAAATTACCATCAAAAAATCTGTCGTTCGGAGTCGACTTTAAACTGTGGGTCCCATCATGTATAAAATTAGAAAACACAACATGGGTGCTGTGAAAATCTAGGTTGTAAACCTTACTTAAATAAGCAAGTAATTAAGTAAGTCAGCGAAAATCCTTGCGTAAAATATTCAACGTGGTCAAAGGTATGAATTACATGTTAAGAACGATAAATAAATGAGCTTTTGGTGACTTCTTAAAGGCTTTGCTACGTTTATTATTATTTTGCCTTTTTTCAGGGGATAGCCCCTACTTATGCAGTACTTATGGCTTGAATTTGGGAAAATAGGTTGAGGGGGGAAGGAACGTTTCTCAAGTGGAGTAGTGTTTATGACCATTTGATTTAAGTCTGCTTATATTGTATGTGACCGAAAAAATTTCTGCGGGTAGAGCGTTTCACATACGTATAGTTCGGCTATAGAACAACAAACTTTGTAATACAGTTTGCGATTCACTGGCCAATCGATTACAAACATAGGTGCTGTGCGATCAAGACAAGTACTACGTTTAAATTAATGATTTTCGGAAACAAGTGTCCTTATGTCGCTAGAGCAGGATTTGTTGTCGCACCGATAAAAGTGCGTGAAATCCAAGTTCTATTGTGACAGTGCTCTAATGGATCAATAGAGTTGGATACTCTACCGTCTATTGCTGAGAAGCTTTGCTCTTTCGTCGAAGAGGCTTAAAATAGACTTTGAGGTACCAGTCCTCGGACATGAAAGTTGTATTCCATTCTCGGTCAGGCAGAAGTGATGTCAATAGTAAGGAGTTCAGATGAAGTGGAAGTATTTCTCACATGGTCTTAAGAAAACGAAGAGAAATATGTTGCTTTCAGTGAACAATGGACTGAATTTTAATGCTTAGAACATCAAGGCGCTTCTGACTGCTCAATATTTTTACCACCACCCACCCATAGTTACAGATGAGGTAATATTATGGTCGTGATTGTGTGTTAATAAGTTTTTTTTTTGGTCTTCCTTTGTTTCTTTAATAATCTTCAAATACATTGTGTTGCTCAACATGGTTTAATAAATAGGAGATTATGATAATGATAATGATAATTATTTATAACAACAATTTCTTTTTTTAATACAACATCCTCTAAAGGAAATGCCTCCATCACTACACTACATTTACATACAAATCTATGGTAATTGTTATACAAAAAAAAAAAAAAAAAAAAAATTAAATTCAAAAACATTTTTTGTAAACTTTCACTTTTCACGGTGTTGTAGATATGAAAAGGGAAAAACCATTAAAAACTACACACACACTACTTTAATAATAAAAAAAAACTACTACAGTGAAATCCAGCACCGCTCTGACTACACGTAGTTCTCGTCCTCAGGGCCACAGCTCCTGCAGAAGTCATTTGAGTCGCTGCCAATGGAGTTGAGCAGGATGAATGAAGTGTGATAGTGTGTAGAAGTTTAACAGAGGCAATCGGAAAATCCATGGCCTGTAACATGTCGCAGATATTAAGCATCGAACCTTCCATGATGAGGTCACAGCAATGCCAATCCTGAAGACATCGCCATGTTATGGAGCCCATATAAGCGTTTACTTTGAGTCGGGATGTCAAGATGACTTTTGTAAGAAACACAATCGCTGATTGGCTTTATAAGTATTACCTTCAAAATATCCATGATCTCTACCTATAAAACACTGCAGTGAGCAGGCAGCCTTAATAAATGGTACATTTATACCACACAGCCTAATCCGCAGTTTGAAGTCAATTGTATAAAGGTATCATAGAGAGCCTTTGGCCCAAAGGCCTCTAGTTGGAGTACTAAACTCATATGTTCTATTCAGACTGTTGAAAGGAAACAAATAATCGTCGAATCGCATGTGCCAATATCTTTTGCCTTATTAGGACAGCAGATTACCAACGCACTCCGGGTATTACCAAACGAACGGTCCTTTGTTCCCCAATAAAGCCAATAGTGAAGGTAGATCTAAGCCTCTGAGTTTTGTCAGACTAGCCGTTTGTTCATAATCCATGTTGATACCGAAAACAATTGTTTTGAGCTTTAATGCGAGGTAACAGGAAAGCCAATTGTGTAGAGCAAATAATGCGTTAATTGGAGGAGTAAACAATGCACTGTTAAGCAGGACAACAGACTGCCTGCATACTTCGTGTATCACAAAATAAACGATCCTTGGTTTCATTGATAATGTCAATATGTAAGGGCAGGTACCAACCGCCCAAATCTTCCCGGAATTGCAGTGTTTACATAATCCAAGTGGAACTAGGATAGAACTGCTCTGCTCTGTGCTTCAATTGGAGGTGAGAATGGCGAAAGTAGGTAGTGTGTTCACATATTAGACGTGAGACCACGGTTCGAACACCAGGTCAGACATTTGAAAAATATTTTTTTGGCGACTATCTCTCAGCAGATATCTGGTAAAGACTCTGAGAGTAAATTAAATTGCCTTCTCCAACAACTGTCATCATAAAATTAACACACACAACATAAGCGCTGTGAGAAGCGAGATCGTAATACTGACCGAAGGGTTGTAATGACCAATTATGTATGGAATGGATTGGATTGGAAACAAGATAACAACAAACTGTGTGCATAGTCTGTGTATCACAAATAGTAGGGTCCTTGGTTTCACCAGTAAAGCTAGTATGTTATGGCAGTCTAGCCTGCTTTAATGGGAGGTGAAAGTGAAGCTATTTATTTCGTATAGCAAATAATGCCTTGATAGGAATGGAACAGAATCAATGGGGAATCAGAATAGTTGAATACCTACACATACTCTGTTTATTATCAAACTAAGGCGCTATAGAGTAAGTTTAGTTTCATCACATCCCGATAAAGCCAACGTATTATTGCGGTGGCTTGTATTTTGGTCTTCACTGGATGAAATTTTTACGTGGTGGGTTCCAAGCCCTACGCACAACCCAAATTTAACGTCCATGGAAAGACCCACGAAAAGCAAGTTGACACACACCATCTTTTGTCGACTATAAGGCAGCCTTTGATAGCCCCATAAGGGATCGTGTTTTTGCCGCTATGTCTGAGCTCGGTATACCTGCGAAGCTGATAAGGCTATGCAGAATGACGTTGAGCAATTCCTGCAGCTCCGTCAAGGTAGGAATGGACCTCTCCGAACCTTTTGATACCGTGCGAGGTTTCAGACAAGGCGATCCCTTATCACGCGACATCTTCAACTTCGTCATGGAGAGTGTTTTGCGGAAGGCGGGAGTGCATCGCAATGGCACTATCTTCCATAAAAGTGTTCAGTTGCTTGCGTACGCTGACGACATTGACATCATAGGGCGTACCAAGCGAGATGTTACTGCTGCCTTTAGCGCTATTGAAAGGGAGTCTGCGAAGATGGTCTGGCAGTAAATGAGGGCAAAACAAAGTATATGTTATCGACAAGTAGAGAAGTGCGGCGTACTGATTCTCAGATTACGGTCGATAACTATATTTTGATGTAGTCAAGGAATTCATTTATCTTGACTCCGCCGTTACCACCAAAAATGATGTCAGTCTGGAGATCAAGCGCAGGATCAGTCTTGCCAACAGGTGCTATTATGGTCTCAATAGGCAATTGAGTTAACAGAGACCTCTCTTGTGCGACAAAACTAATACTCTACAAGACGCTCATCTTACCCGTGCTTCTTTATGGCGCAGAGGCATGGACCTTATTAAGCACCGATGCAGCAGCCTTGAGAGTATTCGAGAGAAAAGTCCTACGTAAGATCTTCGGTCCAGTGCGGAGTTGGCGAAGATTTCCGCATCCGATACAACAATGAGCTGTATGAGCTCCTCAACGACATGGACGTTGTGCAGCGTATTAATATCCAGCGGCTGCGCTGGCTCGGCCATGTCGTTCGAATGGAGGAGGATGCTCCGGCGAGACGGGTATTTGATACGGGATCTGCGGAAGTCGGCGAAGAGGACGACCTATCCGACCTATCCGTTGGAAGGACCAAGTCGAGGAAGCCCTGTCATCGATTGGTGGGACCAACTGGCGTAGGCGCGCAAGAAGCAGAGGCCCTGGAAGGATGTGTTGCGGCAGGCCGAAATCCGTTAATCGGGTTGTTATGCCAATTAAGTAAGTAAGTAAGTAAGTATTATTGCGCTGGTATAAGTCATCAAATCTTATGCACAACCGTTTTAGAGATGCAGTTATTAGACGTGAGACCAGGGTTCGAACACCAGGTCAGACATCTGAAAAATATTTTTTTGGCAACTATCTCTCAGCAGATTTCTGGTAAAGACTCAGGAGTAAATTAAATTGCCTTCACAACAGCTGTCATCAATAAATTACACACACACCATATGCGGTGTGAGAAGAGAGGTCGTAATACTGACCGAAGGGTTGTAATGACCAATTATGTATGGAATGGATTGGATTGGAAACAAGACAACAAACAGACTGTCTGCACAGTCTGTGTATCAAAAATAGTAGCGTCCTTGGTTTCACCAGTAAAGCCAGTATGTTATGGCAGATCTAACCCAGTCTAGCCTGCTTTAATGGGAGGTGAGAGAGGGAGTTATTTATTTCGTATAGCAAATAATGCCTTGATAGGAATGGAACAGAATCAACGGGGAATCAGAATAGTTGAAGACCTACACATACTCTGTTTATTATCAAACTAAGGCGCTATAGAGTAAGTTTAGTTTCATCACATCCCGATAAAGCCAACGTATTATTGCGGTGGCTTGTATTTTGGTCTTCACTGGATGAAATATTTTTACGTGGTGGGTTCCAAGCCCTACGCACAACCAAATTTAACGTCCATGGAAAGACCCACGAAAAGCAAGTTGACACACACCATCTTTTTGTCGACTATAAGGCAGCCTTTGATAGCCCATAAGGGATCGTGTTTTTGCCGCTATGTCTGAGCTCGGTATACCTGCGAAGCTGATAAGGCTATGCAGAATGACGTTGAGCAATTCCTGCAGCTCCGTCAAGGTAGGAATGGACCTCTCCGAACCTTTTGATACCGTGCGAGGTTTCAGACAAGGCGATCCCTTATCACGCGACATCTTCAACTTCGTCATGGAGAGTGTTTTGCGGAAGGCGGGAGTGCATCGCAATGGCACTATCTTCCATAAAAGTGTTCAGTTGCTTGCGTACGCTGACGACATTGACATCATAGGGCGTACCAAGCGAGATGTTACTGCTGCCTTTAGCGCTATTGAAAGGGAGTCTGCGAAGATGGGTCTGCAGTAAATGAGGGCAAAACAAAGTATATGTTATCGACAAGTAGAGAAGTGCGGCGTACTGATTCTCAGATTACGGTCGATAACTATACTTTTGATGTAGTCAAGGAATTCATTTATCTTGACTCCGCCGTTACCACCAAAAATGATGTCAGTCTGGAGATCAAGCGCAGGATCAGTCTTGCCAACAGGTGCTATTATGGTCTCAATAGGCAATTGAGTTAACAGAGACCTCTCTTGTGCGACAAAACTAATACTCTACAAACGCTCATCTTACCCGTGCTTCTTTATGGCGCAGAGGCATGGACCTTATTAAGCACCGATGCACAGCCTTGAGAGTATTCGAGAGAAAAGTCCTACGTAAGATCTTCGGTCCAGTGCGAGTTGGCGAAGATTTCCGCATCGATACAACAATGAGCTGTATGAGCTCCTCAACGACATGGACGTTGTGCAGCGTATTAATATCCAGCGGCTGCGCTGGCTCGGCCATGTCGTTCGAATGGAGGAGGATGCTCCGGCGAGACGGGTATTTGATACGGGGATCTGCGAAGTCGGCGAAGAGGACGACCTATCCGACCTATCCGTTGGAAGGACCAAGTCGAGGAAGCCCTGTCATCGATTGGTGGGACCAACTGGCGTAGGCGCGCAAGAAGCAGAGGCGCCTGGAAGGATGTGTTGCGGCAGGCCGAAATCCGTTAATCGGGTTGTTTATGGCCAATTAAGTAAGTAAGTAAGTAAGTATTATTGCGCTGGTATAAGTCATCAAATCTTATGCACAACCGTTTTAGAGATGTAAAGCGAAATGATTGGCTATTCCGCCACTCTCAATATGTTATACCTCCAGGATATTCAGGAATCTTGAACAACCGATCACCAGATGGTTTATCCTATTAGTTGTGTATAGTTGAGTAGGATTATGAAGTGGATTGTACACTCTGAGTACACTCTGTACAATTCTGTTACACGCATTAAGGTCTGTTGCGACTTCAAACGAAAAGCTATGTTCCTGCCGTATGTAATGAAACTTAAGATCTAAAAGCTTATAATGTGCTTTTGTCACATGTCGTGAATCCTGAGAGGACTTAACTACAAAATTTAATTCAAAGTTGGTAAAAAATAAAAACTTAAAAGAAATGTTTGAACAATACTAAGGGATAATAATTATGATATTTTACTAGGTAGTATTAAAAGCTTTCTAAAAGCTTTCGATCTAATAACTTTCCAAATTTTATTTTATAAATGCAAAGAATTTTGTTGCATTAAAAACAGTTTAATTATGAATTTTTATTTAATTTTTTTCATAATTTTTCTTTAATTTTTTTTAATTTTTTTACTATAAAATTAAAAGAATAATAATAATAATAATAATAATAAGGAAACTTATAAGCTTTTAAGCTAAGGAGAACAGCATATCAAACAAAACAGGGAAAAGAAATATGTTTTCAAAACGCTACTAAGGCGCTATAGAGTAAGTTTAGTTTCATCACATCCCGATAAAGCAAAGTATTATTGCGGTGGCTTGTATTTTGGTCTTCACTGGATGAAATTTTTACGTGGTGGTTCCAAGCCCTACGCACAACCCAAATTTAACGTCCATGGAAAGACCCACGAAAAGCAAGTTGACACACACCATCTTTTGTCGACTATAAGCAGCCTTTGATAGCCCAATAAGGGATCGTGTTTTTGCCGCTATGTCTGAGCTCGGTATACCTGCGAAGCTGATAAGGCTATGCAGAATGACGTTGAGCATTCCTGCAGCTCCGTCAAGGTAGGAATGGACCTCTCCGAACCTTTTGATACCGTGCGAGGTTTCAGACAAGGCGATCCCTTATCACGCGACATCTTCAACTTCGTCATGGAAGTGTTTTGCGGAAGGCGGGAGTGCATCGCAATGGCACTATCTTCCATAAAAGTGTTCAGTTGCTTGCGTACGCTGACGACATTGACATCATAGGGCGTACCAAGCGAGATGTTACTGCTGCCTTTAGGCTATTGAAAGGGAGTCTGCGAAGATGGGTCTGCAGTAAATGAGGGCAAAACAAAGTATATGTTATCGACAAGTAGAGAAGTGCGGCGTACTGATTCTCAGATTACGGTCGATAACTATACTTTTGATGTAGTCAAGGAATTCATTTATCTTGACTCCGCCGTTACCACCAAAAATGATGTCAGTCTGGAGATCAAGCGCAGGATCAGTCTTGCCAACAGGTGCTATTATGGCTTCAATAGGCAATTGAGTTAACAGAGACCTCTCTTGTGCGACAAAACTAATACTCTACAAGACCTCATCTTACCCGTGCTTCTTTATGGCGCAGAGGCATGGACCTTATTAAGCACCGATGCAGCAGCCTTGAAGTATTCGAGAGAAAAGTCCTACGTAAGATCTTCGGTCCAGTGCGAGTTGGCGAAGATTTCCGCATCCGATACAACAATGAGCTGTATGAGCTCCTCAACGACATGGACGTTGTGCAGCGTATTAATATCCAGCGGCTGCGCTGGCTCGGCCATGTCGTTCGAATGGAGGAGGATGCTCCGGCGAGACGGGTATTTGATACGGGGATCTGCGGAAGTCGGCGAAGAGGACGACCTATCCGACCTATCCGTTGGAAGGACCAAGTCGAGGAAGCCCTGTCATCGATTGGTGGGACCAACTGGCGTAGGCGCGCAAGAAGCAGAGGCGCCTGGAAGGATGTGTTGCGGCAGGCCGAAATCCGTTAATCGGGTTGTTATGGCCAATTAAGTAAGTAAGTAAGTAAGTATTATTGCGCTGGTATAAGTCATCAAATCTTATGCACAACCGTTTTAGAGATGTAAAGCGAAATGATTGGCTATTCCGCCAACTCTCAATATGTTATACCTCCAAGGATATTCAGGAATCTTGAACAACCGATCACCAGATGTTTATCCTATTAGTTGTGATAGTTGAGTAGGATTATGAAGTGGATTGTACACTCTGAGTACACTCTGTACAATTCTGTTACACGCATTAAGGTCTGTTGCGACTTCAAACGAAAAGCTATGTTCCTGCCGTATGTAATGAAACTTAAGATCTAAAAGCTTATAATGTGCTTTTGTCACATGTCGTGAATCCTGAGAGGACTTAACTACAAAATTTAATTCAAAGTTGGTAAAAAATAAAAACTTAAAAGAAATGTTTGAACAATACTAAGGGATAATAATTATGATATTTTACTAGGTAGTATTAAAAGCTTTCTAAAAGCTTTCGATCTAATAACTTTCCAAATTTTATTTTATAAATGCAAAGAATTTTGTTGCATTAAAAACAGTTTAATTATGAATTTTATTTAATTTTTTTCATAATTTTCTTTAATTTTTTTAATTTTTTTTACTATAAAATTAAAAAAATAATAATAATAATAATAATAATAAGGAAACTTATAAGCTTTTAAGCTAAGGAGAACAGCATATCAAACAAAACAGGGAAAAGAATATGTTTTCAAAAAGCGCTAAGAGATCTTAATCGTAAGAAAAAAAAAAAAAAGAGAACAAAGCTCATAAGGAAAGCCATAAGAAATTAAAAATTTTTTTTTGGTTTGTTTGTTCTTTAAAAGCTTTTAAAAGGTGTTCAAGAAAATGTTAAGAGTGCTGGTAAGAAAAAGTTTTTTTTTTTTTTTTTTGTTTTAAACAAGAAAGAAAAGAAATTCTCAATAACTTTACTAGGTTTAGTATGGCTAGGCTATTAATAACAATTTAAATGATGATTGTTTTTTTGGTTGTTATTGTTTTTTTGAATGTGTTAAACCATAAACAAAAAATATGCAACAATTTTATGGGACTTGTTGTTAATTTAATAACAAAAAAAAAAAATAAATTATTGTCACATAATTTTTTTAATCATAATTATTTAAAATTAAATATTTAACGAAAATATATATTTTATGGGTACACAGTGAGCGTCAAAAAAAAAACTACACTTAAAAAAATATATTTTAATAAATTACCGTTTTTTTTTATTTTAAAAATGTTTCATTAGCAGTTTTTAAAATGGAAAAAAAAATTTTTTTTTTCAAAATATTGTAAAAATTTTTTCGGGCACTCACTTTAATTGTTAAAAAGGTTGAAATTTTAGTGATTGTTAGAATTTATTATATTTAGTGTAGAATTTCTTTTGATATTCACTGTATATGTGTATGTGTCCAGATATATTTTTCCAGTATTTTATTATGTTTTCTGTATTGCTCATTGCGAAAATTTAATTTCAAACTCTTTGCAATTCATTTTAATAGTCAGTCAATGCATTTTAATTTTTTCTGTTTTTTTTCTGATTTTCTTTCTTTCGTTCAGTATAAAAATACAATGAATATAGAGAAACTTTATTATAATTTATCGATATTCATACGTTACGT
The DNA here is from genome assembly GCA_005959815.1 of Sarcophaga bullata. Classification (NCBI taxonomy): domain Eukaryota; kingdom Metazoa; phylum Arthropoda; class Insecta; order Diptera; family Sarcophagidae; genus Sarcophaga; species Sarcophaga bullata. Next base: position 174,565 of record QOCX01000307.1, on the reverse strand, counting down.
TTATAAATTTTAATCTTTTTTTAATCGATATTCAATAATGACATGTTTTATATGCATATTCACACGTATATTCCATTCATACAATCAATATCAACCAACCAACCAACATGTATGTCCAACACTGGCATACATATGCTGCTGGCTTATATTTTGTGTATGCATTTATTATTATCACAATAGCAACAATAAAACAAAAGAGAAAAATTGTAATTTATATGCTGGCTGTAAGAAAAAGGACTTAAGGGACATTTTTTTTTACAAAAAATGAAACGAAAAGTGTGTAGAACCGGCCTACAAATCTAAAAAAATAATTTCGTAACGATAATTCTGCTCCAGGATAATTGCCTAAAAAAATTGCACTAAAAAAAATTTTTTTTTTGTCATTCGCAACATGTTATAAAAAGCCTAGCAACCTAAGGCTATAAAATCATATGTTAATGGAGCCTGAACAATATCTCTGTAACTGGACTTGGTTAGGAATATCAAAAAAGGTTCAAAAAAAGGCTGGCGTTGCAACAATCCAAAAATACAGTCACGAATCACAGAACCTCGGGTAAGGTGAAATGCTCAAAAAAAAAAATCCTTGGACTCGATGGCACAGGTTAAGGTATTGATACAACATTATGCATACATAAATAGCCCCTCAAAACCGGACAGATATCAATAGTATTAGCCAATAGGCTAGAATTCATCTTGTGATGAAATACTTAACAGTAGTACCGTAGGTCAAATAGGTTTGGATCGTAGAGGTAGTTTTTTTTTAGTGCGTTAAATTTCCATGCTCTTGTTGTAGGGTAACAGTGTCTTTCGTTGATTCTTCCACCTCCGGAAAAAGAAAAAACATAATCCCTTAGTCAGGATTATTGCCTAGCTTCTCACTCCTATATATATGGTGTGTGTGTGTTAATTTTATTTCATGAGTGTCAGGCACCTCCGAACGACAGATTTTTTTAAGAAACTTTTCATGGCAATTTTTTATTTACTCTTACAGAGTTTTTTGCCAGAAATCTGCTGAAGAAATATTTCGTTTTGTTGGACAGGTCTGAGACCTGGGGTTTGAACCATGGTCTTACGCCTAATAAGCCAACATACTATCTACTAGACTTCGGCTACTTCAGACAGCATAATTCGTACGAATATTTGCAGAATTGAGTTCCATTGAATTGAAATCGTTTTAGTCTAGTAAATAGTATGCTTGGTTATTAGATGCGTAGCAATGATTCAAACCTTAGTTCAGACATTTCTTAGAAAACGAAGTAGGAACAAATATTTGTTCGACAACTTCCAATAGAATTCTCGCAAAAACTCCAGGTGACATAAAATTGTCATGAAAAATTTCTCAAATCTTTTTGCTTACCGTCAGTGTTAACTAAAATTAACACCCGCAACTTGGATGGTGTAAGAAGCTGGGTTGCAATTCGGACTAAAAAGGTTGTAATGGTCAATTAAGTAACTAAGTAGGGGCATAATGTTGTATCATATATTTCCGAAATATTCAACGAAATATTCTCTCTTAAGGACAGTAAATCTACAGGAATCTACGATATCCCAACTTAGTGCAGACGCAAACCTTAGTATCTCACTGCTCTTTCCAAACATTGGTAGACTAGCGAAGTATCCTTGATCTTCAGGAGGGCCTAATAATTAGTGTGTCGAAAAAAGCCTTATTACGTGATTTTTGGCGGCCATGAGTCTCTTAGTGGGATACCAGAGCTATATAACCTTCCCATTACATTGGTATCGAGCTTTTCCGGCAAACTGCAGGGCAAATGAATTAACCAGATGTGGCACATAACTATCGTCTACTATTTGGGTATCCCAACTAGCTTTAGCAACAGATTCTTTGAACTCCAAATAGGTTATTTAGCATACAGTTCAGATAGTGCAGCAAATCTGGCAAATTTGAGCTAGAGAGCGCACTGTTCAAACTCTTAAGGAGCAGGTATAGTATTGTTGTTGGAGTCATTATGAAACTTATGGCAAATAGGTCTCAAAGAGTTTGCACAGACAGGGTGGAAACTGTACTTCACTTATTGGTTGCAGGCCTGGCATTAAACTCGTTCAGAAGAATGAAGTACCGGGGATTCTAAGTGTGCAGAAATGGGATATTAAAAGTGTAAGTGGTTCAATGAGACTGTGTAGACTGTGAAAAGACTGTGATATCACAATAAACCATACTTGGTGAAAGTCTGGCTATCTAGGAACTTCTGTGCGCCTACTTAAGCAGGCATACACAGTGAGGATCAAAAGAAACTCTACACTATGGATCATTAAAATCAACTTTTGCCAATCAAGGAAAGTGCCCAAGAGAATATGAAAAATATTTCGAACTTTTTTTTTTAATTTTAATTTTAAAAACTGGCAGAGAAATATTTTTTCTGATGTACAGTTTCTTTTGACGCTCACTGTATGGTAGTTTTTTACCAGAGATTATCAATCATTAATAATAAAGTGGAGACCATCCAGTCTACTTCTGTATTGGGAAACATAATAAATCTGTTTGTAAAATGTTTTTAAGGGACGAGTCCTTAATTGTGCTTGGAAAACTGTAAACAATGGCAGTTAAGCTATTTTTCCCTTTTTCCCGTTCAATGTTTGTCAATGTTTTCGTGTGTAAATCATACTTTACTCATGCTGCCATATTAAATTACTTTCAGAAGTGGTGGCTGTATTCTACAGATTGAAAAGAGAGAGACAGAGAGAGAGAGATAGAGAAACAGGACCCAGCAGAATGAAGCATAATATAAGCGTTGTTCCTGTTGTTGTTGTTGTATTTAATTTTATTTATGAATTATAGGGAAAATAATCAACAAATTGTTTTTAATAATAAAAAAAAAAAGAAAATTAATTTGTTGTTGTAAAATGTATACAAAAACACAACAATCATAATAAAAATCAGAATAAAAAAAAACAAATATATTGAGAGAGAGGAAGAGAGATTGAAAGCGAGAGAGAGAGAGAGAGAGAGAGAGAAAATCATTATAATTATCATTCATTTAAATCGTTGCATATTTTTAGGGTTTTTAATACTTATTAAACAAGTCATATTATTTGCATTTTTGCTTCTGGTGACAGAAAAAAAAAGGTTCAAAGGAGACAGGGAGAACGAAAAAGCCTATGTGACTGAGAGGAGAAGGAGAAGGAGAAGTTCAAAAAAGGGATAATTGGAAATAAATGTATGTATGTGTGGGAGAGTGTGTGTGTATGTGAGAGTGTGTATAAGTATTTAATGTGTAAATAATAATGTCTACATTGGCAATATTCAGTTAATTAAGTTGTATAGGCAGCAGAAAATTGCAGAAAAAAAAAACAATACGACGGACAGTATTCGTGTAAAAATATGTTCTATGCAGTGATATCAATAAAAACAATAACAAAAGGAGAGAGAGAGAGAATAAAATAATTTATGAAATCTATTGGAATATTTTATTGTGTGTGTATGTGTATTGTATTAATATATTGTATGAGAGAATATGTTTAATTGTTTATAATTTTTCAATAATTTTTAATAGGCAGGTAGTTAGGTGGCTTGGTAGATGTATGTGTCCATCTATGTATGTATGTATGTATGTTTCATAAGCAACGTGTGCATGTATGGGAGTGTGTGCATGTGTGTGTGTGTGTATATATGTTCCATATAATCATAAATGAAATGAAATTGTATAAACATACATATCGAAGAATTATTATTAAAAAAAAAAAAAAAAAAAAAAATTAAAAAAAAATTAAAAAAAATTGAATAATATTGACAAAACTATTTAAAATATTTAACATCTGTTTACCACTATTCGGTTTACAAAATTATTTTTATTTTAATTTTTTTTTTAATTTTTTGTTGTTTTTTGTTTTTTTGTTTTTGTTTTTATATTGGCCATAAATTTTTATTATTACAAAACTATTGACTATGAAATGTTTCCACATGTTTAAACATATCGAACACATTATTATAGCGAAAAGCATATTCTGAAGTTAATAAAAAAACAAAAACAAAAACAAAAACAAATTGAAATTAAAATTAAATTTAAATTTGTATTTAAAATTGTTGGAATTCAAAAATTCTAAATTTTTAAATTTTATCATAACGAAACTTAACCATGCCTTTGAAATTCTTTCGCAAGGTGAATGAATTCTCACTTCCAAGACAGTGTAATTATAAACAAACGATAGTAGATAGTTGGCCATTATAACCAGGATTACAACCTAGCTTCTCACATCACTTATGTTGTAAGTGTTAATTTTATGCATGAGTGGCAAGGGACATCCAATTTAAAGTCTACTGCGAACGACAGATTTTTTTTGGAGAAACTTTTCATCACAATTTTTATTTACTCACAGCACTTTTTCAGGCAGGCTGTTCAGAGGAAGTCACCGAAGAAAGATTTCTTTTATACTAGACTACGTCGCATTCGCTTGTTTAATTACCGTATACCATGTAAATTTTGTTCTGATGTTTTGTACCGTGGTCTTAGGTCTCATAAGCCAACACACCATCTACTAGACTATGGCAACTTCAACAAATCCCTACGTATTCGTTTGTTTAATTACCGTATGCCATGTATATTTTGTTCATGTCTGATGTTTTGTATCGTGACGTCACGTGTAATAAGTCAACATATGTAATACCTACTAGGCTACGGCGAATTACAGTACATATGCAGACATAATTATAAAAATAGGAAGAAACTATTCGCCATTTAACCATTTAGAGCTAAATATAGCGAAATCATAACGAATTAAAACGTCAGAAAAAAGGTTCGTCTTTTTTCTTTTACTTACTTAGTAGATGATTACAATGCTTTAGTCAGGTTTACAACCAAGCTTCTCACGACGACACATGTACAATTTACCATCGACTTCGACCGACAGTTTACAAAGAAACTTGTCATGGTAATTTTTCTTTACTCACAGAGTTTTTGTCAGAAGACTACATACATGACATGATTGGCCATTACAACCCTTCAGTCAGGATTACGGCCTAGCTTCTCACACCATTTATGTTGTGCGTG
>QOCX01000307.1:106769-161387 GCA_005959815.1 Sarcophaga bullata | reverse complement strand
AAAAAGCCTAACTACTGCATACGACGATCTGAGATCGAGAGATTAGAATCATGTTCCGCTGTCATGCCCAGACACCGATAACACCAGGGCTTTACATAATATGGGTATTACCTGCGCTGTAGGGATGTGGATTTCGGCAACGCTTTTTATAATTAGACCAGTCTGACATGGGGTTTGAACCGACGTCTAATAAGCTAAAACATTGCCTAGTAGACCACGACGAATTCTTAGATCTCAACTTGGCGAATTTTGCGCGGTGAGTTGAAGCTAACTCGTACAAAATTCAATTGACCCAGGAACTGAAGGTAAACAGCCAAAGATAGCGACTTGTATTCTATGCATGGGTTCTGCAGCAGTTGGCAATTGACCATAATCTTCATTGAAAATCAACTTCAGCGGTGAGACCCCTTCCTGGGTGAATGGATATGCGAACGAACAAATTTTTTGAATTACGGACGACATGAGATCCAATAACATCCACAAAGCCTTTGTTTGGAGTTGATTTTGAATTCGGAACGTCATGAGATCGAAAAGGTATTAGAAAAAGTCACTGTTTTGAGTGGATTTTGGGAAGACGGCTTCAACGGTCCAGGCCATCACTGTCAACGACAAAAACTATCGATGGAAGGCACCGAGCTTCTTTTGATTTGAATTGAATGATTTGAACACGAACAACATGTGGTTTCAACAGTTAGAGGTTGCATCCAACACAGCTCATAGCACATTGGATTGGATTGGCCAGCGATTTCGTTGGTAGGTGATAGGTACTAGCCACAGAGTACTAGCCACAGAATAATTGTGCCTAGTACTTGCAGGCAATACACATGTACCTTATCCTTAATAGGATTCAATGCCATTCGGTGTAGAGTTTCCAGCAGTTTCACTTAACAATTCGCAATCACTCTGCTGAACTTTTTTATTGTTTTTTTTATTGAATCCCCAGCATTGGTAAGTCATTCAGGGTACGTAAAAAATTTATGGCCATAATATTTATTATATTCCCGTTACCTTTTCTTTGTATTTTCAGCCATTATTATATGCTTTACAGTTACATTTACAGTTATAGTTACAATGCAAGGCAATACAATACGAGGCTATTGTTGGAAACAATAAAACAAAATGGTGAGAAAAATATTGTTACAACAAAAATCAACAACAACAACAACAACAACAACACATTCATATTCATATTATTCTTACTAGCTTTACCATGTTACAACAACAACAACAAATGTAATCATATTTGATTTCAGTTCAGTTCTGTTCTGTTCTGTTCTGTTCTGTTTTACTATGTAAATGAGAATACACGAGGCATTACTCGCCTAGTTTGCTTAACTCTTAAGCGATGCTGAAGAATTAATTTAAAAAACGTATGAAAAACACTGGGCGCTTGGCTTTGTTGGTGGACGTACGTAGTACACCTTTGATATTTTTTTTTGCCTTTTTTTGGGGTTTTTTGTTGGCACCTTAATCCAATGACCTTACATGGGTAAATACTGATTTATGTGTCATAAAAATATAGAGAGGAGCTCTCTATTTTTTTTTTCTTTTTTTTGCAAATTATTTCGACAATGAAAAGCAAAATTTGGTAGGCAATCGGGATGATAGCTTAACAGAAAACTTTAATAATTTAAAAATGGTGGAGGCAGGACTAGTTAGCGCTTGATTAATTTTTATCATTTGAAGGCCTATTTATCGAATAATTTCTGTTGAAATATTCAAGTTTGTTCAAAAAAAAAAAAAAAGCTTCTTCTGCTGAGGTTAAAGGCCTATTTAGTGGCATCGAAGTTCTTTCGCATGAAGCTTCCCGCATTTTTCAAAGCAGACACCAACTTTGTTTGAGCATTCTTAGAGTCTAGACAAATCAACTGAAACTATGTAAGAGGAGTTACCACATCGTCAGACTCGTTTTCAGCTCAAACATAGCTAAGCTCGTGGTTCGTGATATCAGAATTAAACCATCGGACAGTGTTAGTCCCAACTAACGCAGGATTGTTTATCAACTGCATCACATGTCAAAAACTCAATAACGTCTAATAGGATACAACAAGAAATCCAGTGAATAGAACCACTCTTACGGGGGGGGGGGGGGGGTACTCAAGAATCGAGATATACAGCAACAGAAAATAGTCATTGAGAATAACCTGAGATATCAGAAGAAACAAAAATTCCCTAGTGATGACGTAGAAGCGGGCATCATTCCTTACCTACATAAATATTTTACATAGATCTTATCTTTTTAATTGGTATATAATTTGCTTAGGCGTTGCTGAAATACCAATACGCTAGAGTACAGGCAATACCCACCATCTGTAGATCTCCAGAGTCATCAGAGTTTGGGCATAATGGTGATACAAGAAACTAGTCTTTCGACCGCAAATAATCGTATAAAGTAGTCCAGGTCTTTCTTGTTCAAGAATTTATTGAACGAACCAAAACCTTAACCAAAGCTTATACGAATTCTGAATGCACTTCACTTTACCCTGTTGACACCTCCAGCGTTCAAGTAATTCCTGCCCTGTTTAAATAGCCCGGCTGCTTGCCTTACCAACAATCTGCTTTCGTAGGGAATATTTCATGCAAGACACGTTTCATCAGCAGTATAGGTGGTAGTCGTTGTAGTTTTGGAAGGTAATATGTTGGATTATTAGATATGAGGCCACGGTTCAAGTCCCAGAACAGATATCTCCAACCAAACGGCGACTTCCTCTCAGCAGATTTCTGGCAAAATCACGGTGAGTAAGAAACAAAAATTTCCATGAAAAAAGTTTCTCAAAAAAAATCTGTCATTCGGTTTCGATTATAAACTGTAGGTCCCTCGACACTCATGTATAAAATTAACACACTCAACTCATGTGGTGTAAGAAGCTAGGTTGTAATGCTGACTAAAGGATCAATTATGTAAATGGTTTTAAGCTAAAGCAAGGGCTTGGATTTTTATGAGAAAATGTCATGTTCCTCTCGCATATTGTTGTTTCTCCGTCTAGCTTCCAAAATGCTTCTATAAGAGGTCACTTTACTCTGCGCTGACACCTTCAGCATTGAGGTAAGACCTGTGCTATCCAACTATTCGGCTTTCCTACCACATCAACTTGTACTTGTATCCGTGGGGAATTTCTCATACAAGAATGTATAAAAAAACGATTTTCCCAAAAGAATAAACCTTCAGTCAGAATTACGTCCTAGCTACTCACCACACTTATGTTATGTGGTGTGTGTTAATTTTCTATATGAGTGGCGGGGACCTTTCCGCCGAACGTCAGATTTTAAGAGACATCTTTAATGGAAACAAACAAACGATATTAAGGCCTTGATTTTCATGAGCAAAAGTCATGTTCCCCCGATCTTATCGTTGCTGGCACGCCAAGCTTCTAAAATTTGTCTAAAGAAGATCATTGCCATCAAACACATAAAGCTGCAGCTGCTTTCTGGATTTACCGAAAATACTGCAATGTATTACACTGTACACTAAGGATAAAATTCTAACAATTACCAAACTATACTTTTACCACTTAAGGGGAGTGCAGGAAAAAATTTGAAAATTTTTCGAAATTTTTTTTTTTTTGGCAATTTTTTGTTTCAATTTTAAAAACTGGACAATGAAATAATTTTAAAAGTAAAAATAACGGTAATTTATTAATGTATGTATATTTTTTTTAATGTAGAGTTTCTTTTGACGCTCACTGTATATGTAGGTTCAGGGGTGTTACAACAGCGAAGTCTGACAAAACATTTCTGTCAAGACAATTGGATGCACTGCAGAGAGTATCTTACTAAGTGTGTTGGTATCCATACAGACAGACGTTGTAGTATGAAGTATCACCAATTTTGTTTACCACTGTACTATACAAGCAATATTATTCATTTTAAATAATATTTACTTGTACAGTATATCCTACCTACTGTTTATTTTTGTTTTGTTTTTTTGTTTTTTTTTTCGTTCTTTGGTTGGTTGGTTGGCTCATGCATATTTTCCAACATGTTTAACCACAACTATTAACCCATATTGTTACTCTGGAATAAAATTGTGTACACCGCGAGATGTATGAATAAAATATTATAATGCGGATATTCGGGTGTGTGTGTGCTGAATGAATTAATGAAAATGTAGCCAAAAAAACCAACCAAGTAAAAGAGAAAAAATTAAAACAAAATTAAAGGAAAAACAAAAAAAAAAAAAAAGAGAGCGAAAACGTAAAGCAAATACAAGGTTGATGGCGACTTCATTTTAATATGGCAACGTGCAGCATACTCTCGATGTACTGCTTCAATTGGTGGTAAACAGCAACAGCAACAGCTTAAAAACTGCAGCGCATTAAGTAAGACAATGATGAAGAAAGAACGTCAATGGGGAAAAAGGGGTATTTTAGCGCGCTTTTTTTTTTCTTGGTAAAATAATTATTATTTAACAACAGCTCTCTCTCTCTCTCTGTGTGTGTGTGTGTTTCTCTCCTCTCCCACTCGTTGTATTTCGTTTTTTTTGCCTCTCTTTACACAATACAACATAAATTACGTGTTTAAATAACATTTTATTCTTGCCTCAATGCTCCATTTTGATTCAATTCTTCTCTACTCTTCTGTCTTTTACTTTTTTCTGGTCTGGTTTTTTTTGTTGGTGGTGGAATTATTTGTTAGCCAAGTTCGGTTGGCTGGTAATAATCTTTCATTTTTTCTTTTTTTCTTTGTGGTTAACTGTGTGTGTAAATGTCTGTACTACATGCTGCTAAATGTCAAAAAAAAATTTTTTTTTTTTTTTTGTAAACTATTCCTGGTTACCCAACATGATTCCGCCACGAAAAAAATATTCAAAAAAAAAAAAAAAATTCATCACTGTGTAGTGATTATTATATTTCATCTTATGAATATTCATAGTTTTGTTCGTTTGAAACTTAACTTAACACTTTTTTGGGGGCAATTTTATATCCATGGAATGGTGATGGTGATGATGATGATAGTGATGACAATTTTTTTTTTCGCATACAACATTCAGCATTGAGATTTTTATGTTTGTTTAAACGTTTTTAGCGTTACAAGAAAAGAAATAAAGGACCATGATTTTGAAAAATTAAATTTTAAATCTTAAAAGACGAACTGTGACGTAGTTTCTCACATCACTTATCTTGTGTATGTTAAGTGTGAGAAACTTTTTCACGGAGTTTTTATCAGAAATAGGCTGATAGGCAGTTGCCATATAATCTGTGATCACGTCTACTAAGCTAAGACATACATACGCACGTCATTGGTCATTATAACCCTTCAGTCAGCATTACAACCTAGCTGCTTACGTCACTTATGCTCTGTGTGTTAATTTCACACATGAGTGGCCGAGACCTACAGTTTAAAATCGACTCAGAACGTCAGACTTTTAAGAAAACTTTTTCACAGAGTTTTTGCTAGAAATATGCTGAGATAATGTCGCCGTAGAATCTAGTGTTTAAATTGAAACCTCATGTCTAATAAGGCAGCACACTACCACACTACTACACTACAGCGATTAGTTTTTCGTATAATTTCGAGAATTCACAAGGCGAACGGTTTTCGGTAAAATCAGAGTCTGATTCCAAGTTTTTGACATCATCAACAATATTATTAGAGAGCTTACTTAGTTGGATAATTGATCAGTACAAGGCTTTAGTCAAATTTCAATTTACCCATGAGTGGTGGTGGGAATCAACACTTCCTTATGCAATTTCAATTGCACTCTCGTGTTTTTTGCCTTTCACAAAGCGGGAAAAATTCTATAAAATTAATATAGACGTGACTCTGCGGACCTAATGGGCTAGAAAGGTATTGGATCAAGGATTCCAAAATAGTTTTCGTTAAGTTGAGTGTTATTTAAGACCGGAGATATAAGCCAAGTAGCTAATCTATATAAATCAGGCAAAATCGTGTACATAGTGGACCTAGTGGAGAAGGGAACCTAGGGGAATGGATCCACATAGTGTTAAGAATTCCAAAACAGGTCTCCTTATGGTCGGGGCTTAAGATTGGGCATGAAGATATAATTGTCGCAGGTAATTATTTTCTTCAAATGAGAACGAAAAATTCTCTATAAAAAGCGGGCAAGATTGTTGGTGTCTTGCGTTGTTTTGTCGATGACTTGCATTTTTTAAGCGATGAGTTTTTTTTTTTCTTTTTGGCCAATGACATATTTTTCTGGTTGATGATTTGCATTTTCTTCGGTAGATGACTTTTAGTCGGTGACTTCATTTTTTTTTTTATCAATAACTTGCACTTCTTTTGTCAATGACAGAATTTTTGATCGATGACTTCCATTTTTTTTATTGGATGATTTACATTTTCCACTCATTTTATCGATGACTTCTATTTTTTTCTTGTTGATTACTTGCATTTTTTTTTGTCAAAGACTTGCATTTTTTATTCGATGACTTGCATTTCTTTGGTCAATGACTTGCATTTTTCTTGTTGATGACTTGCATTCTTTTGTCGATGACTTGCATTTCTTTGGTATATAACTTGCAGTTTTAGGTTGATGACTTCATATTTTTATGGTCGATGACTTGCATTTTTAAGTCAATGACTTGCATTTTTTGCCAATGATTTGCATTTTATGATCAATGACATGCAGTTTTTTTGGTCAATAACTTTCACTTTTTTGGTCGATAATTTGAATTTTTTGGTTGATAACTTACATTTTTTCGGTCGATGATAAAAATATTAGCTTCAGCGCCTATATTAGTTTCGTCAGCGACATATCGGTTCCTAAGAAATGCTTGAACGTTAAAAAAACTATTTTGAAATCTTTGATACCAGGTTTATCCAGCCTACTGGATTATTCCCGCGTTAATCCCGCTGAAATTCACCTGGGATAATTTTGCCTTTCAGAAATCCCTTCTAGAAATGCATAGAATATATTAGCAGCTGTAGATGCGGAATAGGATCGTTTCTCTTTAAGCAAATGCTTTGGAGGCGATTTCAAACACTACGGCGGCATAAGCCAAAGGAGACAAAGGATTATAATTTTGTTAAAAGAGAGAAAAAGAAAGAGTGGCAGCTCTGAAATCAAAGCTCCATTGAGTACAAATAGTGTCTAGATTATGATGTCATATAAAGCGATGAATCAGAGCCCTCTTTTTAATCGGACTCGTTAGTTATCATTAGGGTTTCGCATTAAAAAATGCTTGAAAATTAGCCAGAAAGCTTTATAAATCCTAAGAATCCAATTTAATATCTAACGGAAAGAGATGAGCTGCTCTATTGATGATTCGATAACTTGCCCCCCTTTTTTCATATATAGATGGCCAATACAAAAAGTGTTAAGAGTGTGTTAAGAGAGAATATTTTTGTTTATTTTTTTGTTTTTGGTTGTTGTTTATAAAGATTACTTACCACTTGTGGCACTTGTCCTGGTATAACTGGCTGTCCTGGTGCAATACCCATCTGTTGCATTAATGCATTTTTCAAGGCAAGATGATTGCGGCCATTTATCAATAATTGATCCTTCAAATGTTGTGGAGGATGAAAATATTTGCAAGGCGGTTTATCACGATTACAACGACCCTAAAAATAATATCAAAAAAAAAACAACAACAAAAACATGTGATTAATTTAAGGACTTACAACAGAAGAAAAATAATGTGTCTCGTATACAAGGATTCAAGGATAATAAACTTAAAATATGTACGACGTACGTATTGGAATACAAATAAACAAACAAACAAACAAACAAAGAAAGGACTTGCCAGAAAACTAAGACCATAAATAAATTATCAGTAAAACGCTGCTAAAGGAACAAAAGAAGGAAAAAGCAACAACAAAAATTACGAAAAAAAAAGAATAAAGAAACGAAGAAACGAAGAAATATTTCCATTTAGAAGGGAAATAAATATCGTCCTTAAATAACTAAAAAGGAAGATGAAGAGCGTGTTAAAGTATTTCAACATTTCTTCGTGGCATTGTTTTTCATGACAATTTTTTTTTGCCGTTACTCTTTTTTTCATTTCATTTCTCTACACATACATACATATGTATGAGCGTGTGTGTGTAAACAATGAGTATGTGATAATTCCAACTTCATCAAGGACTCTAAATGGTTTCTAGCTTTTCTTTTGCCTTTTGTTATCCTTTTTTTCTTCTTCTTCTTCTTCTTCTTTCATTATTTCGGTTAAGGGAGTATAAGCATACGAATGTGTGAGCGCAGAGTTTTTCTATTGTGATGTCATTTGTCTCCATTGTTACTTTAGTTTTAGGGAGAGAAAAAAAAAAAACAAACCCCAAAAGCAACAAGAGAGAACAAACATACGCTCTAAGTGTTGTTGTATTAGTTGCGAATCCTTATTCAACACGTACACACTTAAATATGAATAGATTTTCTCTGTGTGCCACTAATACTTAAACAACACAATAATGCCAGTAATATGGTGTGCCCGTAAGTAATTTGGAATTCCAAGACAGTATTTTTCAAATGCCCTACCAGACGACTGGCAGTACACATAACTACACGGTTGAACCAATGAAAAAATTTTCTCTCCAAAACTGTGCTTCTTTCGAGCATTTAACTGAGAGCTGTAGGAGGCATGTCTGATCTTTAGATCTCAGTTGGGATACTGAATTACTTCAGCTTTATAGTTTCAGTTTCAATTCTTATTGTATGCCTAAAGGCCACACAAAATTGATTTTCTTCAAACGCAAAAGGCCATTGGTGTTAGGCCATTTACATTATTAAACTAAGGGCAAATGACGTCACCTAAACACAGTTGACTTACATTATTAAACTAAGGGCAAATGACGTCACCTAAACATGGTTGCTTATAATGTTGCCTTACTATTGAAGCAGATGGTTGAGCTGGCTCAATCTGATCTTTGGGCATGGTATAGTTCTGGGAGACATTTGGGCCTTCAATCATACAAATTTTTAATAAGACAACTGATTTTAGCATTCCAACTAGGGAGGTTTGGTCTGTAGAACCGGAGGTTGAAGGTGGGACCCTTGAACTTTATACTGATGGTTTCAAAATGCTCGAGCCTTCATATAGACTGCCTAACCACTACATCGCTTCCAGGCAGAGTTCACAGCCATTTTGAAAGTAACCCAAGATTCAATTGAGTCCCTAATGGATGTCAATATGAACTCCGTCCTTGCCCCATGAATGATAGAGAGTTCACAATGAAATTTCAGTTCATTCAAAGGTACCAAAAATCGAATATGGTTGCCAAACCGTAGGCATATTGTCAGTGTTCAAAACCTCTGACATGTACAGGGCATGAGTTTTCCCATTGCCTTAGTTAAACTAAGCATACTGAGGTAGTTTTACAGGCAGACACACCTTGATTGGCAGCACAGGAGGCAACGACAGGTTCGGCTGGTGTGAAATAGGCAAGAACAGGACTGATCTTGGCTATTAGGAGTTCTACCACTAGAGAAACGACGTACTATTCACTGCTAACAATACATAATCAATTGTTTTTGGCAAAGAACGGACTGTTCTTCACACTATCGGCTCTTGTGTACGAATGCAAACAGAAAGCGTTTTGATTAGAGGCGAAACGTATCGGCTTTGAGGCTGAGCGCGACTGGTGTGTGACTTGAATCTGTTGGCCAGTATTTTCTTTGAATTGAAAATTAAAATGAAATTAATAGAGGGGATAGGGGCTCAAACCTATCTCTACGGTTTGAAATTGACATAACTGATCAGCTGCTGTGTAGCCCTGATTAGGCACACTAAGTAGCCTGCTGATTAGGAGGAAAATATAAGAAGATCTATGAATCGGTTGTTGTCTTGGAAACTGGTGGCAAAGTATGATAATGGGTATGATTTTTTCAATTTCGTTAGGTTTTTTGTTGCTCATTTCAAAGTCGTTGTTATCTGCTACCCTTTAAGTCCTGAATATTATCGTGGTTGTTCATTTAACGCATTGCCATTCCCCATTTCACACATACAATGTTTTATTCTGGAATTCTGTTTTTTTTTCTAAAGCAAAAGCTTTTGTTGTACTTCTCCGTTTATTTTGTTTTGTTTCATTTCATTTTATTTCATTTTATTTTTATTTTTTTATTTTTTTTTAGAACAAATTCAGTTCAGTACTACTGGCATGTAAGTGTATAAGAGAACAGTGCGTTGAAAAAGTTATCCTTTGAGCATTAAGCACATAAATTATCACTTAATAAATTACATTAGTAAGCGAAATACCAACACTAACTAACACTACTCCAACATACCAATACTACTTTACTTATTTACCCTGCCTTGGAATAGATTTTTCTTTTGAGTGTGTATGTCTCAGTGTGTGTGTGTAAAATTCTTGCCAGATTTAAAGGATTTTTTTGTTTTTGTTTTTTGTTTTTTGTTTTTTATTTTTCTAAACTGTTATTTATTATTTTAAATAAAATATTCCCGTAAAAAGTTGCAACAATAAATAGTAATTCACGGAATTATTTCATTTCATTCGCCATATTTTTTTTTTGGAATTTTTAACCTCAAATCTTCATTGTAGGATTGTACTTCATCAAGTTGTTGCACGGTGTGATTGGTACACGTTAAGGTTTCAGGAGAATTTCTTTAATTCTTGCAATCTTTTTAATTTATTAAAGAACAATTTGTTGAAGGTAAAGCGATCATTACAACCATTTAGTCAGGTTCACAACCTCGCTAACTCATATCACTTATGTTGTGTCGACTCCGAACGAAAGATTTTTTTAAGAAATTTTTTCATGGCAATCTACTCTCGGAGTTTTTCTACAAAAAAATCTCTTGAGAGGCAGTCGTGAATTAATTTTTATTCAGATTTCGTTTGAACCATGGTCTCACGTCTAATAAGCCAAAACACTACCAACCTACCTACCTCTTAGACTGCGGCAATCACCTTCCAAGGCATAATAATGAAAATAATCAAATTGAATGCGAGTAATTTTACGTGACTCATATGGAAGAATAGTCGGAATTTCCATAAATTTCACAATCTATGACATATCCAAGCCAATAACTCGACATTTTGTCTCCTTCATCGGGTTTCCATAATTTCCAGGGCAGGAAAACTCTTCTCAACTCTTCTCAACTCTTCATATACATAACTAAACGTGGAAACCATGTATAGAATAGCTAGGCTAGTCTAGGTTAGATTAGCGAGTTTGTTTGCCGTTCAGAGGCAAGTTCACTCGGAGGCCCATTATGTTAGAGTAGCTAAGGCAGACACTAATCAGACATTGGAGGTATAATCGTTACCCTGTTCTCTTTATTTAAATCAGAGATACTTGATGTGAATAGCGAATGAAGGCTGTATAATCATCACATTACAGTCAAGGTTACATCCTAGCTTCTCACACCAGCCATTTGGTAGGTGTTCATTTTATCTATGAATAATGGTGCCTACAGTTTAAAATCGATTCTCAACAACAGCAGTTTATTGAGAAACTTTTCATGGCAATTTTTATTTACTCACAAAGTTCTGAAGATGGATTGGAGATGTCTGACACGGGCTTTGAACCGAGGCTCATGTCTACTAAGCCAACTCATTGCCTATTGGCTCGTGCAGCCCTTGCGCAGACAAAATTCTTTGATGACTTCGGTAGAATTCCAACAGTAGAGAGACTGCGCCTACTCGTGACATCACAACGGGCTGCTATCCAGATTCTCTGATGAGTTCGGTAGAATTCGTACAGTAAGGAGGCTGCGACTACGCGTGGCATCCACAACGGGCTGCTGTCCAGATTCTTTGATGAGTTCGGTTCACAACGGACTGTAGTCCATGCTCAAGTATGATTTGGTATCAAAACTATCAATCTAATCTAATATATGCGGACATACTAGACTGGGACAACTTTAAAAAGTAATCCCACACACACATATAAAGTAAGGATTACAGTGTCGTATTGAGACTAAGTGATTAATTTTTTTCTCGATATAATTGCCTTTAGAATTGGCGTTCCGACTTGATCATTTTTCAGTCTCAATTCTAATTGGGTTGTTAAGCCAAATAAAACACTAAAGACATGGGACCATTTACATTTGGCCACCTGTGAAATATGGTTAGGTTAGACGAGGTAAGCGGATAGCTTTACAGCTCACAGCGAAATTCATTCGATGCGCCCATTTAGCCGATTGTGTTATACAGTGTGTGTGGTAAGCCCTCTTATCATGATGCGTTAGTGGTTAGAGCTTCGGATGAAATCTTTAGTGGTAAACGTTTTTAATTTTCTGTGACACGCGCTAGAGTACGGTGTGGTTAAATTATACAAGTTTGATAAGAAAGAAAAAAAAGGCCTCGTAAATATAGGAGAGAAGGATGATTGATCCCTTAAAGAATATCTGCTTTGAAGGGTGCTATTTCAGTTCGATCTTGTTGGTTGAGAGCTTTCCTGTTAATTGCTGAAAGCTTAAGTAATTGGTGTTCCACGAATCATATTTGAAGAAGAAAGCTTTATAATTAAATATGATGTCGCTGGTCTAGGAATATAATCGCCATAGTCTAGTAGATAGTGGGTTGGCTTTTATTAGACGTGATGCTGTGGTTCAAACTCCAGCAAAACGGCCAACTTCCTCCCAGCAGTTTTCTGTCAAAAACTCTGCGAAATGGCAATAAAAATTGCCATGAAAAGTTTCCCAAAAAAATCTTCGTCATTCGGAGGCGACCTTAAACTGTAGGTTGGTTCCCCGACACTCATGTATAAAAATTAATGCACACATCATATGTAGTGTGAGAAACTAGGTTGTAGTCCTGACTAAAGGGTTCCAATGACGAATTAAATATGATGTAGGAATATGAAAAAAGCTTTCTGTGAGATCTCCACCTTAAGTTATGTTGAATATTTCTGATGGTTTTTCACCCTAACCTAGAAAAATCTTAATTTTTTTTTAATTTAAATCTTTGACTGCCATATGAACAGCGTTTTTTTCCTTGATTTTCAAAGCATTATCTTCATATTTATAACGAAAAAAAAAGAAAAACGATTACTTGCACTTCACTTGGACTTTTTTTTTTTTTTTTTTGAAATTGTTTTTCCATTGAAAATCCTTCTAACAAATCGCCTTAAGTTTTAAGGATCGCATATTGCAATTTTTCTGTAACATTTTCGACCCTTGGGGTACGTATTTTTCTTGTTATTTTTTCATTTCGGGCATTAAAAACAACAACTACAAAAGAAAAAAAAAATGCAATTCATACGCATTGAGTGTTCAGAAGATTAGCATTTAGTTGGGTGCCATGCCAGCAGCACAATAAAAAAAAAACAGAAAAAAATTGATAACGCCTTGGCAGTATAAATGCAAGAAGAACAAGAAGAAGAAGAAGAAGAATAAGAAAAAAATATCCTGTGCAGTATTTTATATTTAAATTCCAAACAACAGATCAAATAAAACATTTTTCAACATTTAACACTTAACTTATCAGCAATAAGTTAAAATGCAAGAAAATAGAAAGAGAAAAAAAAACCAGAAGAAGGAAAATATATTTCATGTACAAGTCCTTCTTCTTCTTCTTCTTCTTCTTCTTCGTTTACAGCGAGCAAGCAAGCATAAGAGCAAGAGAGCAAAAGAAATGAAAAATAAACACCAATTTTGTCATGCAATTTTTATGTTACTCCTCCTTCACTTACACTCTCCGGGTAATAAACAGAAAGGAAACCTTCAAGTTAAGGACAATAGCTAAGAAGGGACACTAAGGCAAGCAGGCAAGCAGGGTGGCCAGACGGCAACATGAAATTGTTATTTAAAGCAGTCTTTATAGAAGCTTTAATAAATGTTTTGCAGTACAAATAATTTTTAATACAATGTTTCGACTTTAAGTGGCAGCTTAAGACCACGAATATAAGTCACATTGGTCAAATATGTAGTGCATAGGGCCAGTTAGACGTGAGGCCATGGTTCAAAACTTCAGCTCAAAGAAGTCAAACAAAACGCAAAGAAAAAAATATTATCTTAGAAGTCTTCTGGCCATGAAAAGTCACTCCAAACATCTAAAGTTCGGAGTTGACTTTGAACTCTAGGTCTCACCATTCATGGTTAAGGTAAGCCATCACAAGATATTAAAAAATCCTGGTGCTAATTCATCTGGGAACAGAATTTAATCACTTAGTTTCAGCTCAACACTAGTTAGTTATTCCTCAAAGTTAAAATTTTGTGTAGTGCTCCAATTGCTGACACTATAGTTTGGCGTTTACGCCATAGTCTAGTGGATAGTGTGTTTACTAATTAAACATAAGCCGTGATTCAAACCTTAGCTCAGACATGTCAAGCAAAATACTACACACAAAAAAAAAGAATATTTCTTGCAGGTCTCTCTATCTCTCAGCAGTCTTCTGCGAAAAACTCTCGAGAGTAAATAAAATTGCCATAAAAAGTCATTCAGAAAATCTCTCCTTTAGAGTCATATTCCTACATGAAGGCCTTATCGCTCATGTATAAAATTAACACCCACACAATATGGGTGATGTGTGAAGCTAGATGGTAATTCTGACTGATGGATTGTAATGATCAAGTAAGTATGTACGGAAGTAAGCCTGTGATTTTATTTTAAATCTTAAAGTCTGCATTAGAAGTGTTTTCTTAGCGCACCTGGCCACCTTTGTGGCACATTCTTGTAATATTTTTTGATTGGGCCAATATGTATGCAGGTTTTTGCAATTTTTTTCCAATTTAATGCTGTTTCATGGAAATTTTTTTGAATTTCATTTCATCCCAATAGGAAATTCAGTACCGAAATAATAAAAAAAAAATCCAAACTTGTTCTAAAATCTTCAAAATATTCGCAATACAAATGCTAAGGCCTAGCTTACCTTCAAATCAAAAGTTTATGACTTTGAACTTGAGTTAGCAGTACCACCCACTATCATTCGAGTGCGAATAGGTTTTTTATGGGCGATACAAATAAGCTTTACATCTGACGATGTTGGATACATTTCCGTGAAGTTTGTTTTAAGAAGCGGGTTTTCTTCACAAAATAGAGTCAAAATACTTATAAAATGGAATCTAACAACCGAGTTAAACACTTTCGATAGCTCACCGAGAGGACAGAGATCGATCTTTAACTCATAAAACAGTTTCTATTCGTAACAAGTTCAAGTGGTCTTCGCAGAACAAGAAAAACTTTCAATTAGATACGTGACTTGGATATTTAAGCGAAGGCACAAACCTAATCTTACTTTTTTTTGACGAAATAATTGTTTGCATAGCTAAACCAGTGAGTGAAAAAACTAAACCGAAAAGCTAGTTAACATTCCTTTAATTTTGTGGACAGAAAATGGTTTCTTCTTTTAATGCATATCTACATTATTGGTCAATACCAGCCTTTAGTCAAATTTACCTCCTAGTTTCTCACACTCAGCTCAAACATATTGGGAAAAAATATCAGAAATAGTTCTGTTGAAAAAGCTTTGAAAATGCTGCTTAAATTTGCCTATTCCAAGACAGCATTAAACTGTGACTTTAAATCAATACCCCCTCCCATAGATGATGTGTCAAAGCCAGGCTCTAATCCTATATCTAAGGGATGATAATGCCCAGTATTCTGCCTAAGTATTGTGTGATGAGCAACACTACTTATTTCATCTCAGTCTATAGACTGTAATCGCTAACTAACTAAGGGCTGATAATTGGCAGTAATCTGCAAAAGTATTGTGTGGTGCCGCGCACTACTCATTGTATTCCATCTTATGGCCAATAGCTGGCGTTGTGTAATATTTCCATTATGATGTTCGTTATTGATGAGAAGTTTACAGAAAATTTTCTTAATGGAATTTAGAATTACTTCTGGAGGACAGCTACGGCTTCTGCACACTATAGCAGGACTACCTGCATGTTTGAAACCTCTCTTCTTGAGGTGTGTTTAAAACTAATGATCTCACTTGAGCACACATAGCGGCCTGTTTTAATGCCACAGATAAGCTTAGTAGCTGTATTGACCGAATTCCACCAAACTTATCAGATGAAGTTGGTCAGCACAGGGGCTGCACATGGAAGGACGATTTTACTTTGCTGGAAATTAGCCTGAAAGTTTAATAAACTAAGTAATATGCTTGATATCGATGGATGATAACTGCTTTAAGCTAGCAAGGAATGGAGAAAATCTATAAAAAATCTAAATCTGCACCTCATAAGAGATGAGCATTACCAAAGAAAAAGAAAAAGAAGTTACCTCCTCTCACAACCTTGGTTGTTCGATGCGTTCCCATAACGCAATGATCTGTAAACATGACTACTGTGATCTCGATCAATCAAGTTTGAGTTTGATTGCCATCAAGTTTGAGTTTGATGGGAGCAGCAGTTTTTCTGCATGTTCGCACACATAACGGAATGACATATAAGCATGGCCACTGTGATCGAGATGACTTTAAGATCAGGTTTGCGTAGTTGGTTGGTATGTCTTCTATCTAGCAAGGACCAAATAAGTCTGATAAGAAAGCCAGGAATTGACTTTGAACTGTAAGCATGTCCAGATAGATGACTTTACGATCAGGTTTAAGTTGCAGGGTTCGTATGCCTTTTATTCATCGTGGGCTAAGTGTGCCTGGCACCAAAGCCTGGGATTGATTTTGATCTGTAAGCATGACTTTAAGATCAGGTTTGAGTAGTTGGTTGGTATGTCTTTTATCCATCAAGGACCAAGTAAGTTTGATAACAAAGCTTGGAATTGATTTTGAACTGTAAGCATGTCCAGATAGATGACTTTAAGATCAGGTTTGAGTTGGGAGGTTAGTACGTTAAGTGTGCCTGGCAACAAAGCATGTCCATAAAGATCAGGTTTGTGTTGGGAGGTTAGTACGTCTTTGATCCATCGTGGGCTAAGTGTGTCTGGCAACAAAGCATGTCCATAAAGATCAGGTTTGAGTTGGGAGGTTAGTACGTCTTCTATCCATCGTGGGCTAAGTGTGCCTGGCAACAAAGTCTGGAATTGATTTTGACCTTTAAGCATGTCCATAAAGATGACTTTAAGTTTAGGTTTGAGTTGGCGGATTGGTCTGGCAACAAAGTCTGAAGTATTTTTTGTTGAAAAGATTTTTTTTCTCAAATAATAAGGACACCTATTGATGTTTAGATTTCCTAGAGACTCTATTCGTATATTCATGTCCATGTCCATGTCCATGTTCATGTTGTATAAGTGTGTGTATGGGTATATGCGTGAAAAATGTCTTCCGATATGCTGTATAATACAATTGTGTGTGTGTGTCGTTTATATGCCACTAAACATTTGCCATGTCGTTCAATTGTAATCTGGATGACTGTTTTGCAATCAGCATAGATACGCCAAAAAAAACCCAAAAAAACCCAAAAAAAACCAGGAAAAAAAAAATGGAAAATTTATTTCAGTTGTATTACGTATTACGTACTCGTTCTATACTTTCATTACATTTTTGCTATTTTGCATTGAAAAAAAAAAAAAAAATCAACAAATGAAAGAGAGAGAGAAAAAAAAGAAGAAGAAAGAAATGAAAATCATGTGAAAATGTTGCATAGAATTTGAATTTGTATTCGGAAAAGTGTAAAGCACAACAGACTGGAAGCAGAAAAATACTGACAGCAGACTGCAATAACAAAATGCTGGAACGTCGTTTCAAAAATTAAATAAAAAAAGAATGGCAAAAGAAAAAAAAAAGAAAAAAAAACGTTGCAAGATTATCCTTTTAAAATTACAATGATTACGTTCAGTTTTTCACGTTTTTTTTTTCATTCGATTTTATTTGGGATTATTTTTGCATTTTTTTCCCTGGTTTTTCCCTGCTTTTTTTCTGCATTACTTGAGGGGTAAATAAATTTTCAAACATGCAACAGACAGACAGAGCTAGTGTAGTTTTTCCCCAGCTCTGACTTTTCTTTTTTTTTTACTTTTTTTCTTGTTCGTTTTTGTTGTTGTTGTTGTTGTATGAAAAGAATAACACCCGTTTTGTTATTTGTAAACGTTGGCATTGCACAGTCAAGTTAAGCTAAGCTAAGAAAAAAAAAAAAAAAAAAAAAAACGAAACAAAACAAAACGAAACTTTTCTTAAGTTCGCTGGCATTATTATTCAACTGATGTCAGTCAGTTGAAAAGTAGTTTTTCTTTCTTTTTCTTGTTTATTTTGAAATATTTTATTTCATTTTTGTCTTCCACTTTATTTGTTTTTCTTTAATTTATTGCATTATATTTCTTCTTTCAATTTTTTTTCTCTTTTTCTTTTGAACCCCATTTTTTTAATTTTTTTTTTTCCAAACTACACATCCCTGCTATAACTTAAGTAATTTTATTAAAAAAAATAAAAAAAAGAAAGAAATTTGTCTGAAAACGGTTTTAAAGTAAACGCTCCCCAAGATATGTCATTCTCTTAAATTTTTAAACGCCTTATCTTTTAAGGCATTTTAATTTAAAAAATATGAAGCATATTTCAAGGTTGAATTTTAAGCCCAATTTTACTAGCCATAGTTTGCCACAATATACAAACAAACAAACTTAACTGGTTATAGCAATCGTTCAGCCCCCTCCAGGGCAGCTGCCGCCCGAGAACACCGTGTTCACACTAATCCCCGCTCACTCGTTGTGCGTCGTTCACTCTCACTACTACCAGTAGCCGCTACCCGCCCACCGGCGCTGGGCTACACCAAGTTTCTAACAGCTCCTCTTTCGCACGATAGATTTTTGGGAAATTTTTTCATGGCAGTTTTTGCAAGAAATCTGTAGAGAGGAAATCGCCGAAGAAATATTTTTTCATATTTCGTGCAGACAGGAATGACAAGGTACGGCAATAAAGCACAAAAGAAAAAGAAAACATTGACGAGGCAAATCGAAATTTCGCGGATATTGACAGCATATCTGACACCAAGAAAGGTATGCAGGTCATCTCACTGTGATTGAAATGGAATCGTGCATTATGCCTAAGCAATTGATTCTGGAGATTACATACTTAGTTGGTCATTACAACCCTTTAGTCAGGATACCAATCTAGCTTCTCACACCACTGATATTGTATGTGTGTGTGTGTTAATTGTGTGCATGGGTGCTGGGACCTACAGTTTAAAGTCGTTTCCGAACGACAGATTTTTTTTCGCGGCAGTTTTTACAAGAAATCTGCCTTTAGTCAGGATATCAATCTAGCTTCTCACACCACTGATGTTGTATGTGTGTGTGTGTTAATTCTATGCATGGGTGCTGGGACCTTCTGTTCAATATCTTGAAGATACGGCCCCAGGAGCAACAATGTTTTGCACAAAAAAATAGTTTCGAAACACTATCATGGAGAATGATTTGACGTCCCAGAAACACACAGCAGAAAACCAATTGATTCATGAGATGATCCATGACCAAATCAATAAGATTAAGGGACTCATAGTTACGCTGTGTCAATGAAGAATATTTTGCTTCACTACCAGACAAACGAAGGCTAATAAAATGTGCTTAAAATCAACTTGAAATATGCTTCATAAAAATTATTTTAAAATGCCTTAAAATAGGCTTTAAAAATTTAAGAGAAAGACATATCTTGGGAGCGTTTATTTTAAAACCGTTTTCAGACAAATTTCTTTCTCTCTCCTTCTCGATGAATAGGAAGCGTTCAAACTAGATCGCAATGTCATTTCGATCACAGTGGCCATGCTGACAAGATCATTGCATTATGAAAAGACAATCGAAAAGACTGCAGAACTGCCATCAGACGACTTTTGCCAGTGTTGTGGGTCTGTTTCTACTTTCTTTGGCAATGTCCATCTCTTGCGACGTGCAGACTTAGGTTAATTGGATCTCCATTCCTTGTCAGCTAGTAGTTATCTTCCATTGAAATCAATGATATTGCTTCGTTAAACTTTTAGGCTGATATCCAGCATAGTGTAAGCGTGCTTTAATGTGCAGCCCCTGGGCTGAGTAGCTTTTTTGTTGCTTTTGTTAGAATTCGAGGCAGGGATTGCGCTTATCTGTGGTATCAGAACCTGCTGCTATGTGTGCTCAAGTGAGATTTGATATGAAAGTACACTCAAACCCATCTACCGACCTACCATTGTTATAAGACAAAAGACAAGTCGTGATCAGTTAAACACCACGAGTTATGACACAAAAGACAGATCGAATTCAGTTCAACGCAAGGAGTTGACTTAAGTCAATCGGTGGTTCTGGCTAACTCATACGACTTATTAATGTCAACAAAGACTTGACCATCCTATCCGACCGAAGCTTTCTTCAACTACAACCAATACTGTTGAATACTTATTTTTTTTACCACTGACATCACACAGTCTTAGAGGAAAGAAAAATGCTTTCACATGAGCTGTAGTTGGTCGAAGGCTCATCGGATACAATATTCTCTCCAGACCAATAGCCAATGTTATAATAAAGCTACTCCATTGCGAGAACAGACTGGACGCATTCCATTCCCGCAACTATTACAAAGCGTTTTACCACGAATGGTCTACAGTGCTTGATTTGGGATCACATAGCTTCTCTTCGTAGCATACGATTACGATTATTACAAATGTAGAAAGACTTCTTTTTTTCTTAAAGCATATTTAAAGGCTTAACAAACTTATAATAAATAATCTACGAATATCTGCATGTCATGGACATTATCATGCGATTCAATGAAGATGTCTTTATTTGAAAAGGCATAAGTAAAGTTAAAACTTTATTAATAAGTGTCCAGCATAACAGTGGAAACCTTTTTAATTGCTATTGGTAAAGCACTACCACATCTCTTGCATACTTTTAGGTATTGTAGCCTACACTAAATACACGTAAGTGTGTGTGTGCAAGCTTTTACATGCATTTGTATTACATGACAGTTCGTTTTATTTATTTTTCTCATGTTCGTTCTCTTCATTTTTTTTTGTTTTTGTACTCTTGCTCTCCACATATTATTTTCTCTTTTTCTTTTTTTTTTATTTATTTTCATGACATTGCGGATAATCTGACTTGAAAGTTATTTATTTCGTTTGTATTATTTGCGAAATATAAAACCATTGGGTGGGTAGGAATAAATGGAAGAATAAAACAAAAGCCATAACGAAAACGAAATAAATATTTATAAAATATTTGTTGTTGTTTGTTGTTGTTGTTGTTATAAGATTTCTTTCTGTTCTCTTCTGTTATATGGCAACGACAAGGGAACATGGCATGAAGCACAAAACCAAACAACAAGAAGACGAAGACGAAGAAGAAAAAGAAGAAGAAAAAACAAAGAAGAAGAACGTTATAATAAATGTAACACCATATTAAAGTAATTGCTTCAAGCAGAACAAGATGAATGCAAGAATGGGGAGGGGAGGTGGAATAACAAGGTCTTTCAGTCATACATACGTGCCTTGGTCTCTTAAATTCAGCTTAAAGAACTGCAGCTTTAAACAACAAGTAAATTGAATGCGAGAGAATATGAAATTTGGAATTTAATTTAAAACCTTAAAATTTTATTTTAAGTTCAAGGAAAATATCAAAAAAGTACTTTTTTTTTGGCAAGCAAGCATTTAAGAAAAAAAATATTTGTTTTTGTGAAAAAAGGCCTCTAAAACGTACTTTTGGTCCGTCTAGGTAATTTAAAAATTTTGTACTTTAAGGCAACAATAAAGTACCTTTTGCAAACAAAAGCCCTTAAAAACGTACTCTTTATCCATGTTTTTTTTTTTTTCCACAAATTGTTTTTAAATTCCAACAACCAGTTGTGTTTTAGAAAAATAAAAAAAGTGACAAAAGTACCTTTTTAGTACAAAGGCCCTTAAAAAAGGTACTCTTATCCATGTGTCTCTATTTTTTCTTATTTCAAAAAAGTTTTTTTTTTAATTCTAACAGCCATGTTTTAATTAAACAAAAATTAATAAAAAGTACCTTTTTAGTACCAAAGGCCCTTAAAAAAGTACTCTCTATCCATGTATTCTATTTTTTCAAAAATTATTTTTAAATCCTAACAGCCATGTCTTGATTTAAGAAGAAATAAAAAGCAAATAACAAAAGTACCTTTTTAGTATCAAAGGCCTCAAAAAAGTACCATTTTTCTCATGTATTTTTTGTGTAAAAAATTTTAAATACTAACAGCATACTTTAATTTACGAAAAATAAAAGTACTTTTTAGTATCAATTTCCTTTAAAAAGGTACTTTTTATAGATCTTTTTTGTCAAACTTTTGTTTTTAATCCTAACACAAGTAATGTATTTTAAGAAAAATAAATACAAAAAAGAAAATAAAAAGTACCCTTTTTAGTACCAAAGGCCTTAAAAGATACTCTTTATTCTGTATTCTTTTGCTTCCTTTTTTCAAAAAATACTTTTTTAAAATCCAACAGCCGGGTTTAATTTAAGAAAAATAAAAAGTACCTTTTAGTCCAAACGCCTTTTAAAAAGTTCTATTTTTTCATGTATTTTTTTTTCAAAACTTTTCTTTTTTTAATTCTAACCCAGGAATTTTTTTTATTTAGAAAAATAATAAGTACTTTTTTTAGTACCAAAGACCTTAAAAATACAAAGGCCTTATTACACAAAGATTTGGTAATTCTATATGCCAGCCAGGAGAACCCTAAGAGAAATGCTTTCATTAGGGTAAATAAAAAGAGTACTTTTTCTTTGGTACCAAAAGTATATGAAAAGTTTCTTTTAAACAATTTGAAAGCTGTCACAGAATTTAAAGTAAGAATGGTACCCCTGGCTTCAAAAAGGTACCAAATATATTGAAAAGTTTCTTTTCCCTTAATGTATGTTTGTGACAAACTTTCTAAGCTACTTAGTTAAGAAAATGTGTTAATTTAGGCATAATAAAAAAAGTACTTTTTTTTTGGTACCAAAGGCCTTAAAGAAGTACCTTTTATACCTAAATTTTAGGATATTAAAACAGTTTCAATTACGGCAAAAAAGGGAAATGTCTGCAAGAAGTATTTATTTAAGAAAATCAATAATAAAAAATACCTTTTTTTCGTACCAATGGCTTTAAAGGTACCAACGTATTTGAAATGTTTCCTTTCCGTTAACATAATTCAAGGCTAAAACAATTTAAAAGCAGTTCAAGAAATGTTTCTATTTAGCATAATAAAAAATACTTTTTTTAGTACAAGGTTCTCAAAAAGGTACCTTCTGTTATACACCAATTTTATGATCTAAACTAGTTCAATTGCGGCAAAAGAGATAAAGTTTTTAATAAAGTAGTTTAATTTAATAAACTCAATAAATCAGTACCTTTTTGGTACTAATGGCCTCTGAAAGGTACTTTTTTAAAAATAATTATGTTACAATTAAAAACGTACTTTCTATTTTGTTGTACTGGGATTTAAAAGTCTGAAGCATTTACCAAATAACATGTGTTTTATATGTTTTGCAAGTACTTGTGTACTTAAATCTTTAAAAGGTACCTTTTTTTGCCCTAAAAGGCTTTACACAAAAGGTATATATTAAATGGCAAGCAGGTTTTATAGTACTCTAGGTTTTTATTGTTTAAAGAAGTTTAATGACAAAATAAAAAAAGGGAATTGTTTAATATTAATAAGAAGGAAAAAGGTACTTTTTTTTTTGGTACCATAGGTTTCGGGCTTAAAGTATTTGAACAAATAAAGGAAATTATTTTGAAGAGAAATGGAAAAGGCTACAGAAATGAATTTTATAACACAATATTTTTATATCTTTACTCCATTTTATGTTCGTATTTTATGCTTTCAGAAAAAAAGCCCTTAAAGGAACCAAAAAAAGGTACTTTTTTAAATAACATGTTTTAAAATGGGGGTTCAAATAGTCGAAATATATTTCATAATAATTTTATACACAAATAATGATTTTTTAATAATCACTTTAAAGCTAATGAAACCAGCAATAAAGAGTATTTATTGTGTACGTAGTACATTATTTAGTACTTTTTTGATTTTAATTACTTTAACCAGCTCTTTCTTGGTTTGTTTTTCTTTTTTTTTTTTTTTTTTTTTTTTTTGGTACCTTTTTGGGACCTTTACACACTAATTCGTTTGACCTAAAAAAAACTAAAATAAACACACTGAAAATCACAAAAATGTTTGCATTTATTTAACAATTTCCGCCAGCTGTGTGTTTACCCCCATTTTCCAATGTTTAATAGCCAATGATTCATTAGGCGCCCCATAGTGTTGAAAAAAATTCAAAAAAAAAAAAGAAAAAACGTGTTCAAATTGTAGGTTTTTTTTTCTTTTTCAATACAGGAGTTGCTTGGTACCATTATTATTGCCTTTAATTTTATTGTTTTATTTCCATTTTTTCTTGTTGTTGTTGTCGTTTTTGTTTTTGTTTTAATTATTCATCGAAAAAAGAAAAAAAAAAACTTAAACAACACGCGCTCATGATACCAAAATTTCATTTTATGACCAATTTTTCTATGTGTTTTAAGCCTTCTACTCCTCCCCCAACCCCTTTAATTTTTTTTCTTCTTCTTTTTGCCAAAAGGCCCCTTGTATACATGCAACATTGCATGTCTGTGGGATTTTTATGAAAGTGTATCCATAATTATGAAAAACTACAAAAGTTGGCAACAATTGTTAATAAAAACTGTTTTGAAAAATTTATTATAAAAGTACAACAACAACAACAGCAACAACAACAACAACAATAGAAAAACAGGCGATGAAATTGTTTTCGTTTTTCTTTTTTTTGTTAAGACAGTGAGGGGACATGGCTGTTGGCAATTGCCATTTAATATTTTGCCTTAGTAATACCACAGAACTTTTTTCTTGTTTTTTTTTTTGTTTTAATTTTTATTTAATAAAATAATTAATAAATGGCAAAGCTATGTATGTAGCCTTGTAGTGAAAATGAAATAAAGAAAAAAACGAAAGGGTAAAGCCCAAATGAGCATTAAAATGAGCATTAAAATTTAAAAATTTGTTCAGTCATTAATATTACGAAAAGCACTTTTGTTTTCGAAATTTGAAAAAAATGTATTTTTCTTAAAAAGTACTTTTCTTAAAAGGTACTTTTCTTAAAAAGTACTTTTTTAAAAGGTACTTTTCTTAAAAGGTACTTTTCTTGAAAGGTACTTTTCTTAAAAGATACTTTTCTTAAAAAGTACCTTTTTAAAAAGTTACATTTTTAATTTTGCCTTTCTTAAAAAGTACCTTTTTTTAAAAAGTACGTTTTTAAAAAGTACCTTTTTTAAAGTATACCCTTTATAAGAAGTAGCTTTTTGAAAGAAGTACCCTTTTGAAGAGTACAATTTTGAAAAAAAGAACCGTTTTGAAAATAGTACTTTTTATTAAAAGAAAGAAAGTACGTTTTTTAAAAAGCACCTTTTTGAGAGAAGTACCTTTTAGAAAGAAGTATCTTAATGAAAAAGTACATTTTTTAAAAAATACCCTTTTCAAGAACAACCTCTTTGAAAGGAGTACAATTCTTAAAAAGTCTCTTTTTGAAAGAAGTACCTTTCTCAAAAAGTGCCTTTCTGAAAAAAGTACTTTTCTATGATAAGCATTTTTTAAAGAAGTAACATTTTAATAAAAGTACCTAATTAAGGAAAACTACCGTTTTTAAAAAGTACCTTTTTGAAATAAGTACCTTTTTTAAAAAGTACCTTTTAGAAAGAAGTACCTTTTTTAAAAAGTACTTTTTTCGAAAGAAGCCCTTTTTAAATAAAAGAACGTTTTTGAAAGAACTACCTCTTTTTTAAAACGCACCTCTTTGAAAGAAGTACTTTCATAAAAGTACCTTTTTGAAAGAATATATTTTAAAGAAGTACCTTTTGGAAAAAGTACCCTTTTTTTAAAAAATACCTTTCTACAGAAAGCACGCTTTTAGATCTGAGATGAAGAAGAGAAGAAAAACGTTCTTCTGTCCAGCGCTATATCGGCTTAGAAAAAGGTAACTTGGTGTCAGCAGGGATCAAATATTACCCAAAGGAAAGCAACCTGAGTCCAGAAAAAATATTGCCATTAAACGTTCTATTATAGAGTGCTTAGTAAAGGATGCTAAAAAAAATCTCTCTGTCTTTTTATGGTACGAACAGGACACGGACACGTGAAGTAAAAGACAATCTCTTCTATGTTCTCAGACCCACAACTTTAGCAAAAATGCCAATCCTCTAGGTCTTCCTTCTGAAAAGGGACCCGTAAGAACGGCTGTTGTGCAATGGATTTCCATAAGATTTTAGAAAATATGTGAGTCAGTTCACTTCATATTTATACGTATCCAAGAGAGTTTAGCAATATAGGTCATGCCTTCCTGCTGCCATGTAACATGAGCAGATAATGAGACAATTGGAATCCCTATGTCCTGTAGCAGGTTAGAATTTGCGAGCTCCAAGCAATGGATTTCCATGCGATTTAAGGAATGAAGAGAGTTAGTCCTCTTCATATCTATAAGTGTACAGTAGAGTCTAACAGTATAGCTCGTGTCTTCATGCTGTCAATGAAATGGTGCCGCCTTTGAACACGGGCAGATAATTGGGCAATTGCAATCCCTATGCCTGTAACAGGCCGGAATATGCAAGTTCTCTACTGGCCCTGTAGTCGCCTTAGTTTAGTAGCTAGTGTCTTGGCTTATTAGACGTAAAGAAACGGTTCAAACTCCAGGTCAGACGGCTCCACCAAATTTCTGGCAAAAACCCGGAAAGTAAATAAAATTGTGATGAAAAGTTTTCCACAAAAAAAAATTTTTTTTTGGGGATCGGACATTAAACTGTAGGTACCGCCACCCATGTTTTAAATTAACATACACAACATGAGTGGTGTGAGAAGTTAGTTCGTAATTCTGACTGTAGGCTTAGTGTTTCCATTTCTTCTATATTCCTGTAGTTTTAAATCGAAGTTTCTTGCTTTGAAAAGTTCCCCAATTGAAGATTTATTCTCCAACAATTTGAGGTTATGGTTGTATTGACCATTACATTAGTAATGCAATTGTCCTGGAACCCATATAAGAGTTACGTTTGAATGATAAGCAATTTCCCAAACACTGTAAAAAAGTTCATTAGGTACTTAAACGCAGCCTGGCTATACGAGTAAACCAAGAGAATTTTATGGAAGATCCTGCCACCCAACAAGCATTGCCACCTAGAAAACATTACAGTGATCGGGTAGCCCATAAGGGAAAGTTTAATATCAGAACCCTTAATAAATATACAACATAGACCCTAGTCTGTCATGCAGGCATGTATCATTGAAGTACTTTTAGATTTACAGTTATTTTAAGTACTGATTTTGGTACTTTATGAGTCATTATGAGTCATGTTGATGGTTAAAACTGATGTGTCCTATAAAATGTGTAGCTTTTATGTAAAAATAAATAAAATTGATCGAAATTATGGGTATTTCTTTCCCAATAACGGGATTTAAGTACTATTTTTGATTGTGAAATGTACTGCTAGACACCCAATAAACATTTTGATTCATTTTTGGTATTCTTTTTCTTTGTTTGTATTCTGCCAGTATTTTTTTGTTTTTAATGGCCTTTAACTAATCAATTTTTTATGGTTTTTAATTAATTTCAAGTCAATTTCTTTTTATTTTTTATTTTTATTTCATTTTATTTTTATGTGTGTGTGTGTATTTGTGCGTATGTGTGTTTTTCTGCAACTCTTTATTAAACAATTACGATTTTTAATGACAATAAAATACGAAAATCATTTTGTTTACTTGACAAATATATTTTAATTAATAAAAAGTAAAATTACAACAACAATAACAACAAAAAAATCATATATTTTTATATGCACTATGGGCATATAAGTTCAATATGACCAAACCCCAAGAGTAATGCAACACTGCAACGGTATTGAAGAAACAATGAAAAATAAACCTCGTTATTGAATGGAAATTATTTTTACAAATATTCATGGCTTAACATATGTTTGCATAAAAACAAAATTATTAAAAAAAAAAATAAATAAATACACATGCACCACACATACATAAAAAATTTTTTTTAATATAAAAAATATTTAAAAAAAAAATAGAAAAAAAAATTAATTAAATGAAGAAAAATTACAAAAAATATGCCGTGGAGCAAATGTAATTTGAATGTTGGTTTTCATTTTAAAATTCATACTAACACGATAATAACAGTGGGGATCAAAATTATAGAAAAAAAAAAAGTAAAACGCTTCAAGCGACCCTTTAAACTGACAAATGCTAATTAATCGCTAAGGACAGTCAGCATCATTACTTGGCATTAAATCATGACCCCCTTAAAGTCAAGCTGAAAATCAAACTGCAAGCCCAGTGACCGATTTTATGTACAGAAACAGTAATTCCCTTAGGTTTTCGAAAATACGTAAGCCAAACGACAATAATCTGCTTAAGCCAGAGGTAAGCGAGATCTCTTTGCATGCTTTCCACACGTCGTAATGGCCTGTTGAAATAATTCAGGTCAAACGGCTGATACACGGTACACTCTCTGTCGAATATAAGCCGCATTGACTTTAATTTCTACTCGACCTGAGATTCGGTAAAGGGTAGCCAATCTGCTCTATGTTGATTCAGCTTATCCAGGCAATCTTGTAAATATTTGTTCATTGCAATATTGCAATATCCAGTCCTCTGTGCCTTCTGTCCACTCTAACCCTTCAATCAGGATTTCAACCAAGCTTCTCATATCACTTATAATGTTGTGTGTGTTGATTTTATACATGAATGACGCCCAATTTTATACAAGACGACTCCGAATGTTTATTTTCTGGGAAACTTTTCACGCCAAGTTTATTTACTCTCGAGGAAGTCGTCTAAGAAATATTTCCTTTATATTTCATTTCGTTGGAGATATCTGACCTGGAGTTTGAAGCGTGGTCACGTCTCACGTCTGATAAGCTGGCACTAGATGCTAGGTTACGGCTACAGCTAACCTTAGCCTTTACTGCTATCTTCAAATGTAGTGGGTAATACACCCGCTATCCTCAAGCCATAATGCCTTTCTATTACACTATAACCTAGTAAAATAGATTGTGAAGGATTTGTGATTCAATGATCCAGCAAAGCACTCAACTGGTACGCTTTCTATTGAATTTAAATCAGCACGCCTACTATGAAGATCATGTGCTAAGAGCTATTGCCTTGAATTTCCTCTTGTCTGCTTATGCTTCTGTAGAGGACAGTGGACTTTATGATTGACTTTAAACAGTTAAAAGGTACGCTTTATATCGAATTTAGGCCAGCACAACTCCTGCATACGCATTACCCTGAATATCCTCTTGTCCTGAGATCAAAGATCTGCTCTTAGCTAATTCTGTTTATCTGGACAGTTCTGTAAATGCTCGCATGGCGGAGATAGTATTGCTATGTCAGATAGCCAAGATTTATTAAATTACAGTGAGAAAAATACCTTCACGTAAACTGATATGTAGTGCGTAAGTAGGCTTTAAAAATTTCTCTACAGGATTGGAGATGATTTCTCAAAAAAAAAAAAAAAAAAAAAATTGAAATCATGCACATGGGCGGTAGCCAATAGGGCTATTTCAAAATCCGTTTTGGTTTGAAATTTTTTTTTTTTTTATTAAAAAATTTTTTATCCACAGTTTTGTCCTCCAGTTTAATTCGTTTTAAAAATGTATAAACACATACAAAAATTATTTTTCTTTTACTAGCCTTTCTCACTACACTCTCTCCTTCTCTCTTCCTCTCTCTCTCTCTCGCTCTCTCTCTCTCTCTCTCTTTGAGCTGCTATGATGGTTGGTCTGTGATAAAATTCCCATTTGCAATAGTAAATGGCACGGTAGTGTTGGTGTCCATAACTGTATGCATATTCATTTTATTTTTCTGTAAACATATGTGTGTGTGTGTGTGTGTGTTTGGGTTCAGCCATTTTTTTTCACTCCCTTTGTGTTGGTTATTTTCCGTTAAAAATTTTTTTTGTTTTTTCTCTGTTGC
The DNA here is from genome assembly GCA_005959815.1 of Sarcophaga bullata. Classification (NCBI taxonomy): domain Eukaryota; kingdom Metazoa; phylum Arthropoda; class Insecta; order Diptera; family Sarcophagidae; genus Sarcophaga; species Sarcophaga bullata. The sequence continues at coordinate 131,691 of QOCX01000307.1, read as the reverse complement.
AAATAAAATGACTTTCCACACATTTAAATGCCATTATTCCAGTCATCTGTCAAACGTCTCTATATACATACATATGTATGTATGTATGTATGTATGTATGTATGTATGTATGTATGTATGTATGTATGGATGTATGTATGTATGTATGTATGTATGTATGTATGGATGTATGTATGTATGTATGTATATATGTGTGTATGATCGTATACAAATATTCTAGTCTATGACTTATGAATGAATGTATGTCTGTGTTAGTGTTAGTATTAGTGTTAGTGTATGGGTATCTATTATTATTTTTTAATATACATATGCATACATAGCCATACACATATGCATGCATGTGAGTGTATATTTTTCAATTATTTTTATTTAATCTGTTATTTGTTTATTTAAAATTTTTTAGCGATATTTTTTTGTTGTTTTTGTTGTTGTTTTCTTCGAAATAACTCAACAAAAAATTAAAAAAAAAAAGAAAAAAAATGTGGAAGAGCAAGACATGAGAAAAAAAAATATGATTTTATAATGTGAGGAGGTTAAAGGGAAAAACTATGTTTACATTGTGGCAGTTGATGGAATTTTTATTTGCCTATTAAAGCACAAAAAAAGAAAATGAAAATAAAAAAGAAAATGAAAATAAATAAATAGTTTAACCCTTGTTAAGCCTAAAGTTTGAAATTTCTTTTAATTTTTAATTTGAAGTCAGCTTTTAGGGGTATTTCAGGTTATATCGCAGACATAAACCATCTTCAAATCCTAGTCAAGCAATCTGTAGAATGAAGCTCGTCTCTGTATTAGGGTTTCATTGACTTTGAGAATGCTTTCTACATATCAAACCGATAACAAAGTCATATGAAATACTCGACAATGTAAAAACGTCCTCCGAAAACCAATATTTCCCAGTTGTGGGTTGAAAAATGGAGAGATTCTAGGTTATTCGATTAGGATTGAATCTAGAACTTAACAATAGTATTAGATTCCTTCCAAAAAAAAAAGCACTCTATTATAACAAAAATATTAAATGGGAATAGATCATGTAGACTTCGGTCTCACAACTTCTTCCGATCATGCATTATGTACATAGAGACATACAAAATTGTCCACCTGGGCTTTAAAATAGACTACGAGCGACAAATTTTTGAGAAACTTTTCATAGCAGTTTTTTATTTCCTTTCAGAGTTGTTGCCAGAAATGTGCTGAGGAGATGTCACCAAAGAAATATTATTTCGTATTTCGTTTTGTTAGAGATGTTTGACCCGGGGTTTGAACGGAAGCCTCATGTGTAATAAGTCATCACTAGGTAGACTACGGCGACTTCATGCATTAAATATTCGCTGGTTATGATAAGATACCAACAAGAACACATTATCTATGAATATATTAATCACTGATCTAGTTACCATAGACAACAACCAAAAAGAAAACGTCAAAAAAAGTTTGTTTACAAAAAAGCGTAGACACTGACTATCAAATAAAAAAGACTAGGCAGACCTTTAACTCTTTAAAAATCGTTTATAAGCGTGTAAAATAGAACAATTCAGATGCAATTGCAAAATCTGCACTACTACAGAAATGCAAAACCTGGAATAAAATCGAATTATTTAGTGAATCAAAGCATTTCCGAAGGAAAAACGCCCAAAGCAAAAGGATCACTCATCTATGTACCATAGACAACAACCAGAAAGAAGATATCAAAACATTTTGCTGTCTTTATGGTATACACAAAAGTGAAGACGTAAACGTTATAATATAAAGGGGTCTCAGCAGACCTTTAAGAGCTTTAAAATCGTTTGGAAATGGTCACATCCGGCTAGGCGTGTTAAATACAACATTTCTGATGCAACTGTAAAATCTGCGTTCCTGAAAGGGGTTTGGAACTTGGAAAAAATCGAATTATTAATGAAAAAAGCTTTCGAAAAATAAAAGAACGTAAGACAGCATACTCAACGAAGGGGAAATGACGTCATAGGAAGGAATTCATAATTGAAGCCTTAGGAAAGACTGAAACAATATAAAGTTGCGTTAAAACAATGGCCAAAAAATATAAAATTTCTAGCATTCAGCATTCCATAATTAAAGAGTGCTTTAAGGCGTTACTATTGTTAGTGGATAAAAATTCTAAAGCCTGCTTTTAGGCGACATTTTAAAGTAATTGAATTTTAAAGCGAATTTAAATAAGATTTTAAAAATGATTCTTTGTTTGAGCATGTCCAATATATCAAGTGGTTTAAGGTTGATATTTTTTAAAATTTATGTTGTTCTTCCAAGATTTTGGTCCTGTTATTGTCCATTTAAGGGAGTATTCATATTTTACCATTTTTAGAAAACAATTTAGAAACATTTAAAAAAACTTTGGCCCATACAAAAATATTATAAATTTCAACTGCCTACTTTAAGGGGTTAATTTATTAATATTCTGCACATTTATTATTTTCATCTGCAACAGAAAAAAAAACAAGAGTATACTTTTAGTGTTCGTAAAACATAAATTGATAACACTTTCGCCTGAACAAAGCACAACAAATCAGTGACAACAATAAAAAAATAAACATAAAAAATTAAAGCATAAAAAAAGGATTACAATCGAATGGAAATTAAAATAAAATTCAGCGTATCAAAAAAAATTTTTTATTGAAAATAAAAACAATAAGTATTGAAATAAAACTGTAATAGAGAATCATAGAAAATAACTTAATTAACGCTGTAATTAATTTAAAACAAATCTTGATAAGCGAGAACATTGACTATAGTCACGCATACTATACTCAGCCTTAAAATAGACTAAAAACGGATTTTACTTAAATTTTTGCGCTAAAATTAGAACCAAAAAGAATAAAATCAATAAATTTAATATATTAAGAGCTTAGAACAGTTTTCAAATTTAGATGCATACTTTAGGGGATAAAATTAATCAAATTTCGTATATGGAAAGAAGGCATAGGAAAAAAATACAAAGAAATGTTAAAAATTATTTAAATTTCATTTCTTCCATAAAATCGTTCTATAGTAGCAGGCTAGAGGGCAAAGAGGTGCAACATTGTCGTGTATTCGCAAGGTGGTCTAACAATTATTATCCAGCGTTCCACACTGTAGGCTTTATATATTGGAAATCTTTTTTATTATAACTATTTATGTGGGCATAACCTCATGCCTTCGTGGTTTAATTAAAAGTAAAAAAATTTTAAGATTTCAGTTTAACTAATTTCAATGCCTACTTTAAGGCGTTTTATGGAGTATTCATATTTTATGCAAAATATTTATCAACACGATTTGCAATTTCCTAACAACATAATTTGCAATGTTTAAATAAAATTTTGAAAAATTATTTCTTAAAAAGCCTAAAAATATGCACCATTTGCTCTAATTTTTTATTTCATTTTTTTCCTTTCAAACTTGAAAATCCTTAAGAACCTACAATTATTCGTATCAGAAATATTTTATTTGTGCTTATAAAACCTTTTTATAAACTTTCCAAAGTAGATTATAAATTTGCTTACAAAATTTTCTGTATTAACTGCCGCAAAATAGGCATTTATTTAGAAAGTTTTTTAAGAATCATAATCTTTAAATTATTGCTTGTTTATATGCGGCTGTTACTTTCCCTTTTAGACAGTAGAAAAGAATGTTGCAAGTAAATAATAATTCTGCTGACAAAATGGGCTATAATTTCAAACTAAGATGTGATTTAAGAAGACTTTTAAGACTTTTTAATTAATCCTAAAACTAGGCAATACAATATTAAATGCCTTAACTTAGACAATTAAAATTTCTTATAGAAATTGCAGAGATATTAAGATTTTGAATAACGCCTACAAAAATATTTACTTCTGATCATTATTTGTTCCTTTATACATACATTAGAACCCTTTAGTTAGGACTACGACCTAGCTTCACATACCACGTATGTTGTGTATGTTAATTTTCTACATGAGTGGCGGAACCTACTGTTTAAAATCGACTCCAAATGCCAGATTTTATTTGAGAAACTTATCGTGGAAATTTTATTTACCCTCAGAGCTTTTCCTAGAAGTTTGCTGACCGAAGTCACCGAAGAAATATTTTTTTGTGCCGTGCCATCAATTTCATTTATGATCGTTTTTTCCTTCCTAAAAAACACTATGCTTAATGTTTACTTTGCAGTACAACTCTCTGCTATTAACCACAGACTAAAGTCGCGTCACCAACTGGCTATTCATGACTAACTGGCGGTATCGTTATACGTTGAGTTTAGTCTGCTTTATTTCACATCTAGCAGCTCTTCGATCTTTCCTTAAGTATTATTGTTGGAATTTTGATCGATGTATTATTCCCTTTTCGTAAATTGCCGTATGTACCTTTAAAAAATTGTTTGTGTTATCCGGGGTACCGTAGGATGTGTATATTTTGTTGTGGTCTGCTTGTTTTGTCTGTCTCCTATCAGACAGGATTACCATCTAGTTTATCATGCCACTTGTGTTGTCTGTGGTAAATTTATACATGAGTGGAGTCTCGGGGCCTAATGTTTAAAGTCAACTCCGAACGACAGTTTTTTTTGGCAACTTTTCATGGAAATTTTATTTACCTTCAGAGTTTTTGCCAGAAATCTATTAAGAGGCAGTTGCTAAAGAAATATTTCTTCAGTTTTCGTTTTATTGGTGTTGTCTGACGTGGGGGTTTGAACCATGGGCGCACTACCTACTGGATTACGGTGACTATTTGTTCCCTTTTATTTGATTTACTTTCACCTGCATACGAACAATAATGTTTTTCATTGAAAGCCTTAAAGTAGGCAATCCATTGAGGGTTTTTTAAAAATTCCAAAATATTTTAACAGTTATAATCTGCTTTATTTGTGTAGGTATTTGTTGGGAGTATCAAAATAATTAAGTATGTTTTGTTTAGTCAAGATTTTTTAGAAGCTGTAGCATATTGATAGGCATTCTGCCCTTAGAGAGCATATGATTTTGAAAGTTTGAAAGTAAATTTAGCTTAGTTCAACCAAACAACTATTTGTGTTTCACTTTTAAAACCAAGTTCAGTTTTGAAATTAACCAGGGAAGATTTAATACATCGTTTTTGAAAATTTTCATAAAACATAGTCGACTTTTAGGAGCTATTTGAATATAACACTTAAAAATCATATTATTATCTGGTTTTTTTTTAGACTTTTAGGGTAAATTGTTTATGAAATTTTTATTTACCAGCCACAATACTTTGCTGGTTAAAGAACATATTAAAAGAAAGAATATTTTCTTTTTATGGTGAAATAAAATATTAAGGCCAGGAACAAGTGCATTTGTATTGGTATTAAACGTTTATTTTTTTTTGTTTTTTTTTTGGTGGTGGTATTAATAAATGTCGACAATTTTCAATGTGCTAGCTTTCTAATAAAAATGGCTCGACTATAAAATGAACGCCAACAAACTCCTTAAAGTATGCCATTAAATATGACAAAATGAGTACTAACATTAGAAAGGGAAAGCAAGGGGGAAAATATAATAATAAAATGGTAAAAAAATCGATAACGTTGGCATTTTTATGAAATTTTGTTTAAAAAGAAAAAATAGGAAGAGAAAAAGAGAAGGCAATTGTTATCTCTTTCTAACTGCTTGGGTTTTTAATTCATTTTCATTTTAATTTTTTTTTTTTTGCTGCTGCTCCTATAATGCTGTTATAAGTCACGCGAACCTCTCTAAATACCATTAACATTTGCTTATGTACGCCTCAATAGAAAAAATAAAGGAAAGTCATCATCAACTGCTATATGCTAGGCAAAGCAACTAAGACTACGGCAATAGCAAAGTTATAAGTGCCTTAGTATTGGTAAGTGTGTGTGAGTGTTTGTCATTTCTGTGGGTATGAGTATTGAATGATAGAAATAAAGAATATTTGTTTGCTCATTCTGGCTTGTTTGTATTTGAAGCGTGTTAAAGACATTAAAAAAAAGCTAAAAATGCCAGGGATGGGAGTTGTTAACACACACATATAGAATTGAAAGCAATACTAAGAAGAAGAAAAAAAATGGAAAAAACTACGACAACATTAAACTGGGTGCAGCAGCAGCAGTTAAAAGTAATCAATGTCCTCATTTTTTTACCTCTACTTCCCCCCCTAACCTTACTCTCTAACAACACACACACACACGAAATATAGCAAAAGAAAGAGGAAAAAAAACAAACGAAAAATAACCAGATAACATAAAACTGATAAAGAAAATGACATGAACATAAAAATATATTTATTTTTTTGTTGTTATTGTTGCTGTTATTGTTGTTGTTGTTGTACTATGACGAATATTGTATTTCTCGAAATTATACTTTCATGTGTACAGCCATTGCAGAACCCAATACAAACATATTAAATGACAAAGTATAACGGTTTATGAACATTTAGACACGTAAAGAGCACAATAATAATAAAAAAAAATATTCTTCCAAACGGCAAGAGAGAGAGAGAGGGATAGGTAGTGAAAGAGTTATCATGTGTAGAACACTGAAAAAGTGCTTCTCGTTTAAAGTAAAGTGAAAGCCTTTTTAAGGCTCCTTTCTTAAATAATTTCATTTAACTGATCCCTAGCCTATTTTGCTGCAACCCCTAGCATCAAAAAAAAAAATGAACGAAAAACTGTTGCATAATTTACGGCTGACATTTAAAAAGAAATTAAGGTTAACTTAATAACAATAAGACGAGAGAAAATTGAAAGGATTTGATGTGAAGTATTAATAAAAATGTCTTAAAGGATAGGAGGATTATAAAATTTAAAAGGTTTTCAATAAAAAAAAAATTGACCCCTTTTTAAAGGGAAATTAATAGATTTATCATTAAGCCCTAAAATATGCCATAAAAAATAAATAATTTTAATGGAAAAAAATAAATTCTTAAGTAGTTTGACAGCATAAAAGCCAAAGGTTTTCATAAAATGAGAATTATTAAGCCAGGCTTTAACTTTAGCTGCACAGGAGCATTCGTTATCGATAATCAACAACTGCAATTATCAAACTGTGTTAATACAAAGCCTCAAGAGTAATATGTTGCCAGAATAATGCTTTAAAATTGTAAATTTTCACAAAAAAAAACATTCGAAAAGGAAGTTCTTAGAGCATATCGTCCACTTTACAGTTTGTCAATACGAAACCATCAACATACAATATAAAATATAAAATTGTTTGTGTAATGCTGGGTACCGTACAATGTGTATATTTTGTTGTGGTCTGCTTGTTTTGTTTGTCCAACCATTTTTTACGCTTTTTTGAGATTGAAAACTAAATGCCATTTTAGTGAAGGCCTATGAATGAAAATTGTTCGCAGTTTTATAAGAAAAACTAATCGTGAGTAGCTGCCTAAGCCATGATGATATGATTAATAGCCGGGCCATGACTAGAATAATAATTTGATTTGTGATTTCATGACTTTTTTTGGGGAGGGATTTGATAAACTAACAGGATGTGATGACTAGGAATAATAATAACAACAACAAGCAATAAAATAAAAGGAAACCAAGGTGGTTGAAATTTATGCCAAATCATGAAAACTATGAAGATTACAATTTATTGACTTGCAAACTTCTTTTTTTTTTCTAAATTTTATGTTTAATTTTCCTTCTTTTTTTTCTATCAAATTTTCTAACCATTATTTAAACAACAAATTAAGTCTCTAATTAGTTCTCTTTTTCTGTGTTTTTCTCTCTTTTTTTTGTTGCTTTTTTTTTTGTGGGTTAAAATCCAAATAAATTCGTTGTTTTTTTCTCTCTCTCTCTCATTTGTTTAAATAGTTTTGTTTTGTATTTATTTGTTATTACAAATGTTTTACCACTCTCTCTCTCTCTCTCTCCTTCTCTCTTTTTTTTTGTTTAACTTTATCAAATAGTTTTATATCAGTCTGTCTCTCTGTCTGTCTGTCTATCTCTCTCTGTTTTTCCTTTTGTTTTTATTGTTGATTGTTATTCGAACAAATTTCCTGATTAATTTGTGCGCTTGATTTAAAACCACTTTATTTAATTAAAACAAAAACAACAACTACTCATATGTACGTACACACATACATACATAAATACATACATATTAAAAAACATACCTACAGATAAACAAATATTAGAAGTGATTTTGTTGTTGTTTTTTTTCTTCTACAAATAAAAAGTTAAACAAAAATTTCCGTACATAAGGGGCAGTTCATGGCTTTAATTCCTTCACATGCTGCAACGGCAACTTCTAGACTGTATAAGCACTGTGATGGAAACAATTGTTATTGTCTAGGCTCACGCATAATTACCGAAATGTATAGGGTTTTTAAGTCAGTAAAGTATCCTTCAGTAAAGTATGATTCTGGAATTTTTTTTGGGCATGTTTTTAACGCACACATGGTACTGACTTTGAGTACATAGCTTGGCAAGTTCTAGAACCTATACAGTCATAATGTTAAATACAAAAAACATTGTGTCGTCATGGGATCCATTATTTTTACCAAAGAAAGCAGACGAATTGGAATAGGTCGAGTGTAACTAAAGTATTAAAAAGAGCTCGAACGTCAGCTTCTTACAGATACTGCTTATTCCTCTTCTTCCAAGAGCAGCAGATTCTCAAAGACAGCAGTCTGGCAGACAAACGTGAGGAGATCTTGAAAATCAGCTCCTGACAGATATCACTTCTACTTTCTACCAGAGAAGAAGAGTCCCAGAGAAGCTGCTCAAACGCACAAACGCTGCAAACGTCTGGCAATGAAGACAGTGTGGCAGTAAACAATTAAAATTCAAATCTCTTAGTTCCTAAGGGGAGCCCGCACATTGGCTTCTGTCAGATACTTCTTATACCTCTTCCCAAAGCAGAATAATCACAGTGAAGATGCTGAAACGCATATATCCTGCAGAAGTCTCGTAGTGAGAACAGAGTGTAAGTAAAGTATTAAAACACAAAACTCTTAGCCCAAGAGGAGAGCCTGAATATCGATTTCTGTTCTTCCAAGAATCGAACAGTTACAGAAGATTCACTTCTGCGATCTGTCATCGTATCTACCATCGGGAACCCATTTACCAGTCTCGCGTTCGTATTATTGAGCCCTAGCAGCCGGCTAGTTCTATTGATGGCCAAAGCCTCTTGGCTTAGTAACTTTCTGTTCTACACTTTCAACATTTTTGATCTTTTTAATGCTATTGCTGAGGCCAACTCTCCGAAGCTGAACTCTATTTACCGATTCCGAACGACAGATGTTTGAGAAACTTTTCATGTTTATTTGCGCTCAGAGTTTTGTCCGAAATCTGCTGAGAGGAAGTTGATGAAGAAACATTTCTTTTATATTTCAGTTTGTTGGGGATGTCTGTCCCGGGGTTTTAAAACGTGCCTCATGTGTAATAAGTTAACACGCTACTTACTAGAATACATCGACTTCGATAGTGAATATGCAGGCTAATAAAATCCAAGCAAATAGCAAAGAAGATGGGAGATGTGTACCTTTCTAGGTGGACATGGTCTCGCTAAGACCACAGCAGAAGCATTGTGGATCAATCCCTCCATAAGATAATCCATTCCAACTCGCTACTGCGTTAATCATTTTCTAAAAAGTTTACTTAAAGCTGACAGACAGCTAGAGAAATGAGATTCACCAAAAGCAAGGACCGGGCACTGACACATGAGATGAATTATGGTCATAGCCGTAGTGTAGTAGATAGTGTGTAGAGTTATTAGACGTGAGGCCAAGGTACAAACACCAGATCAGACATTTTCAACACAAAGAAATATGAAAAAACATTTCTTCCTTGAAAATTGCCCTGGAAAGTGTCTCAAAAAATTTGTCGTTCGAAGCCGACTTGAAACTGTAGGTCCCCCGTCACTCATGTATAAAATTAACACCAAACAACATAAGTGTTGTGAGAAACTAGGTCGTAATCCTAACTGAAGGGTTGTAATGATTAAATATGTACGTAGATATGTTAACTTGGGATCATGGACAACTTAAGCCATATCATACTGAGGCCCTATATAGCCTGGGGAACAGCATTTCTCTATAATTTCTCCTTGATGGTTACGTGAACACAGGACTACAGAAAGCTTTGGTTGTGACTTCACAATTAAGCAGATCTTAAGGGTGGACAGTTTAATTGAGGTGACCCTATAAAACGAAAAAAACTGAAGCATAATGTGCACTATGTTGGTAGAGTGTACATATGTGCCTGGTTTTATATTTTAATTTAACATGTGAAATGACCCATATATGTACTATACATACATACAACAGAAGTTTTTATAAAAATTTTTATGTTTTTTTTTTATTCACATTCTCTCTGTAAAAAACTATTTACGAAAGTGTTTTCTTTTTTTGTTGTATTTATTTAATTTTTATTTCATTGTTGTTGCTATTGTAGTAGTAGTAGTAGTAATAGTAGTAGTAGTAGTAGTTTTATTTGTATAACAGTTGCCAATAGACCAGGTATTTCACACAATCAACTATAAATGAAATGAATTGAAATGAAATAAAATAAATACCAGATCAGAAAAGAAAAAAAATCTGCCTACTACAACTACAACAAAAAATTTCAGAAAAAAAAGAGAGAAAAAAAGAGAGTAAAAAATTGTTGTATTATTCTCACTTTTTCCGAATTAATTTCCGTTATTGCAAACCAATTGAAAATCCAATTTTCAATAAAGTCGTAAACTCTTACACACACACACACACACATTCTCATTTGCAGTCTCTCCCTCTCTCCTTCTCTCCTCTTCATACTGGCTTTCCAATATAAATAATTGCAAGTAAAAAGGCATGAGTGTGTAACGAAATATGTCTCTCACACTTGCCAATACATGCAATACAATGTATACATGTATTGCAATGTATGTGTTTGTATGTGTTTATATGTCTGTGTTTGTGTGTGTATAGGTTTCAAAGTATTAAATGTTTAAAAGGCAACATTGTTCATAAAATACGCATTGCAGAAGGCTTAACGTTTTCATACGTATAAAATACAAAAAGAGAGAAAATCCCTTAAATAAAGACCAAAAAAAAAAACAGAAAAAAATGCTAAAAATATCCCCTACAATACCACCTACAATAACAGGCTCTTCGCCCTCTATTTCTCACTCAACTGCAAAAGAGAATCGAAAATAAACGAAATAAATATAAGAATGTATAGAATGAACACACATATTGAGCCTAAATATAGGCAACAGCACAACAAAATAACAATAGGAAGAGCAAGAAAGAGAAATAAACACTCGCATACATGTACGTACACTCACTCATATACAAGAAATAAAGACAATTAAATAAATACCGTACATAAATCCCTACGTATAATTGTAATACAAGGAGAGAGAGAGAGAGAGAAAGAAAGAGAGAGAGCAAAAATAGAAGAGAGAGCGAAAGGTCTAGAGTGTAAATATCCGTTACTTTAATGTGTAGGCAAATGTACCCTCACACATACACACACACACACACTTAGGCACAAACTAACGGCTCTCAAAGATTTGAGTGGCCTGCTATAGGGTAACTAAGTATAAGTAAATGTATGTGTGTGTTTGTGTTTGTATGTTTGTTAAAAACATATTTGAATATTTAAGCATATAAAACGTCTACTCACGTACACATACAAACACATGAACAAACCTATAGTTACTGTCACACACATATACACACACATTAGCACAAACGTACTTTGGTTATACATTAACGCTCTTATATTTAAAGACAACAAAAACAACAACAACAACAAAAAAAAGAAATAAAAAAAAGCCACCAGCACACACGTGTATAAGAGACCAAATACCCAATGGGAAATAGAGAACATGAGGGACAAGAAAAGCTTCTTAAACTGAGTCATACTTGAGGTTCTCGTTTTTTTGTTTTTTTTTTAATAGAATGGGGAATTTAATTACAATTAGTGCCAATACACTAATGGAAAGAGCAATACAATTGGAAAGGTTTTTAATGTTAGGGTTGCCAAATACTGGTTAATAAAGCAAAAGAAGGGAACGTAATCGAATATTTAGGAAACAAAACTTTTAAAATGAAATTTCTTGCTGAATGGATAATTTTTATTCATTTGATTTGGAAATTATGAAAATCGTATTTTTTTTATCATTTTATTCGATTATTCGGTTATTCGAGTACCTGGTAAGACTAGAAACTATTGAAGAGAAATTTCAATGTAATTTCAAAATGTGTAGAGATCTCCGAAAAATTTTATATGCAAGTAGTAAGTCCTCAAAATGTTTTTTCTATCATTTTATTCGATTATTCGGTTATTCGAACATTCACAAGGTCTTGAAACTATTAAACAGAGATTTCAAAAATTATAAAGAGATACGAGGAAAAGTTTGTATGCTCTTAGTAGTCGTTTAAAATTAATTTTCTTTTTATATTTTTATTCGATTATTCGGTTATTCGACTAAGCAATAAATATGCTGAGAAATCAAAAAAAACTACTGGGGAAGTATTAGGTCTTAAAAGCCTTTTGCACACCATTTAATTTAATTGTTGAGATAAAAAGTAATCGATTATTTGATTATTCGAGTACCAACGGTTATTCTACTGTGCAGTAAATACCTAGAGAAATCAAAAAAGTATAACTAGGGAAGAAGTAGATCCCTAAAATCCTTTCAATAACATTTTATTTAATTGTTGAGATATAAAGGAATCGATTATTCGCTATAAAGTAATCGATTATTCGGTTATTTTTGTTTAATTATGAGTATTTCTTATAAGTTAAATTTTACAATTTTTTATTTAATAAAGTGTTTAACGTATTGCAAATTAACTGTCATAACGATTATTCGATTATTTGGTTCATATAAAATCGGTTACTTTAAATTCAAAACACGTTATTTCATAAAATTTTTAATTTTTTAAAGCTGAAGTTATAAATGCATTAGAAAATTTATATCCGATCTCAGGAACAGGGACATTTGAACTTTGACAGTTGATAACGGCCTGTCACATTGGTTGTCATTCATTCAGATGGTTTTGCCATATCGCCGTTAACAGATTAGTTGCTGACAACATGTACAAAGAAGAATAAAATTATTTTATCAAAATGGGTGTTTGGTTCTGGCAACGTACCGATTGCTTTTCAGTGAAATATCTGCTTCAGCGATGAGATCCGTTTCTGGATGAAGAGGTACGTGAGCAAACATAACTTTACTTTCATGTTAGGGGCGATAACAATTCACATGAGAACCAAAGCATTCAAGAAAACTCAGTGGTTTTTGAGCTGGAGGCGTCAACGGTTCGTATTTCTCTCAGAGCGACATTAACCAGACCATTGCGGAAAACGGATGGCGTCAACGGTTCGTATTTTTCTCAGAGCGACATTAACCAGACCATTGCGGAAAACGGCTAGCACTACTACCAGCCTGAATTGCATGATTTAGCCATCAACGATATGTAGTTTCAACAGCTCATGACACATTGCACATTTTCGATTATTCGGTATTCGGTTATTGGTTTACGGATAGAATATTTTCCCTTTCAAATAAAATTGTTCATCTTGAAGGTTTTTATGGTTAAGATTCTTATGAAACCCTTGTTCAACATATGTACCCCCCTACCTCTACAACACTCTCAAATGGTTCCATTTCCTAAAGGGGTTTTGCAATACAACTCACGCTAGGCTTTGCTTGAAAACTGTTTAAAACGAGTGAACGAGTAAGCAAATGAATGAATGAGTACGTGTGTATAGGTATGAGTAAGCAAATGTATTAATACCGGGGTATTACAAACATTATTGTTGCATGTATGCACATTTCATATGTATACACACAAACGCACATACATACATACATGACACGCATACATTTTCATAATATTTTGCCAACAAAAATATTTTTTTGGCGCCAGACAGCTCGACGTTGATTTTAAATTACAGACTAACACTCCTCACTGACCACCATCATTCAATGTTTGTGTGGCTGTGTGTGACTGTGTAAATGTAAATATTTTTATAAGGTATGCGAGTGTGTGTGTGTGAGTGTATATGTGTTAGTGTAAATGTATTCAACTATAATACCGACCTGCAACCGTCACGTTATTTTAATTCATTTCCCTGCAACAATTTTAAATCATTGAAATATCAACAACAGCAGCAATAACAACAGCAGCAACAACAACAACAACAACAGCAGCAGGAACAACAACAACAACAACAACATCAACACAGAATTCATTCGTGCCACAGTTGAGTTTAAAGAGGTGGCTTTTGAGGGCGAATAGGTAGTAAATTTATTTGAGCTTTGCGGATCGTATGATGGACTATACACACTCACTGGTATTGCTAAGCAAATAAAAACATATGAATACATACGTATGTATGTACGTATATGTTGCAACTCAAAAAGATGAGTTGCAACAAAATACCTTCAGGTTATTTTCACATAATACCTGAGGTTTTTAGTTATTTTTGCCTCCCCCCCTCAAAACATAAAATTTTTTTCTTCTTCTTTTCACTGTGGATTTTACATTTATAACGCACATGTATGGGGTATGGTAAAATGTAAATCAAGGGAATGATAAATCTATTAGGGTGGCACAAATTCACAAAAGGAAATACAGAAAAAATTTTTTGAAAAATTTGAAGAAAATTTGATTGAAAAAATTCAAGAAATTCAATTTCAATTTCAAAAAAAAAAAAAAAAAATTATTTTACTGCCTTAGTTTAAGTACCAGCCTATTGTTTCCATATATAACCACCATACTGGGGCTATTGGTTACTTATTTGTTAAACTAATGGCAGTATGGTTAAACTGGTCAGAAAACCAATGTAGAAAAAAAAAATAGAGAAAACAAACTGCCATTCCCTTTTAATTTAAATGTTTTAACAAACAATACACTTTCCCATCCCTGCAAGAAAAAAAAAAAGAAAAAAAATTTTTTTTTTATTAAACTTTTTTAATTGTTGGATTTAAATTGTCGAGAAAATCTGAGGGCATAAAGAACAGAACAAAAATGAACGAAAAAAGAAAAAAAAACTATTCGACGACAACAAAAGAACATGTTTATGCACTTAGAATTTTTTGGGAGAAAATTAAATAAAAATTAAGCACAGACAATGGACAACAACTTTATGAAAGAGAAAATGAAAAATGAAAAGTAAAAAAAACTCTTAGAAATAAAGTACTTGAGAAAACTGGAAGATATTTTATTATAAAAAAAAGAGGAAAAAAAATTTAATTTAGCAGCTTCAGAAACATAAAAAAGAAAATTTTCAAAGAACTTCAAAAGTATTAAGGAATTAAAAAAAAAATGGAAAAACTATTGCATATTTTAAGGCGTTAAGAAAAAAAGTATGAATATTATAAATTCTAGACTTGAAGGACCCATTTTAACTTAGATTGTAAATGATTTGTCTCCTATAACTCATAGAGGCTTTATAAAAAATGTTGCATACTTTCAGGCGTTTTAAAAATTGTTAAATTATAGTTTATATCAGAAGTCCCCGTAGTTTAGGAGGCATTATGTTGGCTTATTCGACATGACACCACGGTCCATGCAAATTGTTCAACAGACAGCTCCTATAGCTCAAAGAGGCTTCATAAAAAATGTTGCATACTTTCAGGCGTTTAAAAAATTATTAAATTGTAGTTTATACCAGTAGTCACCGTAGTTTAGGAGGCATTATGTTGGCTTTTTCGACATGACACCACGGTCCATGCAAATTGTTCAACAGACAGCTCCTATAACTCATAGAGGCTTCATAAAAAATGTTGTATACTTTCAGGCGTTTGAAAAATTATTAAATTATAGTTTATATCCGAAGTCGCCGTAGTTTAGTAGGCATTATGTTGGCTTATGATGACAACACATGACACCACGGTCCCGGCCCCAGCAAAACGATATCTCCAGCAAAACGAAAAATAAAAGCGACTTCCTCTCAGCAACTTTCTGGCAAAAACAACTTGCGAGATTAAATAAAATTGTCATTAAAAGTTTCTTGCAAAAAATCTGTCGTTCAAAGTCTACGTCAAAACTATAGCTTCCGCCACTTGTTTATGAAATTCACAAACACAACATAAGTGTGTGAGAAGCTCAGTCGTAATTCTGACGGAAGTGTTGCAATGACCAAGCCAATTAGGTGTTCAAAAACAAGCATATACAAGAAGAGAGTACTTAAGGAGAGCATTAGAAAAATTTGGGTATGCTTCGAAGCTTATAAGAATCGCATAGGAGAATAAATTAAAAACCGCATTGTAAAGCTCACAGCTGTTAAGAGAAAAATTGTTTTATTGGCTGTAAAAAGTTTCAGTCAAAGTCGCAATTAGGATTTCACTTGCAAATGCATTGAAAGCGACACTTTTTCCCTCAGCCATTAAGATGGAGAGTCGATATTAAGCGGGCACTGCTGGAACATCAACTGCAAGTCGTAAGAAAATAAATCAACCAGAGCCATAAATCGCCACACTGCTCGGATATTCAGCGATATGTGTAGTCATTGAACCGGTGGAACGAACACTTTTCATGTCATTTTTCGCCTAATGTAAGCTAAAGATTTAAAATTTTTTTTTGCGAGAATGGATTTGCCAGATATTGCTTATCTCAGAGCACTGGATAGGAAGAAGCTAAAGCAGTTTGTATAAATGTGGCTGCTACCAATGAATTATGAGCATAAAATGAAGCACATTGCATTGATAACATAGAGTTGTATTCGCCGTAGTCTAGTAGATAGTGTTTTGCCTTATTAGACGTGAGGCCACGGTTCAAACCCCCCGTACAGACATTCTCCAACAAGACGAAATATGGTAGAAATATTTCTTAGGCGATTTCCTCTCAGCAGATTTCTGGCAAAAACTATGAGAGTAAAAATAAAAATTGCCATGAAAAGCTACTCAAAAATCTGTCGTACGGAGTCGACTTTAAACTGTAGTTACTGGCACTGAACCTAGTCATTAAAGAATTAACGGAAATGAGGAAGCAAAAAAAAACGTAGCTAGCTAGGGAATTACGGAGAGCATAAACTTGAATAACAAACAAATGCGTTTGTGGCGCTTAGAAAACTATGCAGATCCTTCAGCCGCACTGTTGCGAGGTATAGGAGGAAAAGTTGCAGATACTCTGAGGCGACACTCCATCATGGTATGGTGTCTGCCACTTAGGGATAAGTGATGTGAGAAGCTAGATCGTAATCCTGACTTCAGGCTTGTAATGACCATTTATGTTAGGTATGTACGATAAGGCAACCACGAGACCTTGATCTCTAGAGTTGACCTACTCCTCTTCAACCCAACTTCGTAGCTACCTTCTGTACGACATTTGAAGTTAAAAAAGTGACGAACAGAAATGCAAAAATTCTTTGGTGACTAAAAAAAAAAGTGTGAGAACTTTTTAAAAGGGAGGGATATCTGGCCAGAAATATGAAATGGAAGCTGAAGAAAGTCGCCAGTTGTGCTTAAAAAATAGCTCAAAACAGGCTGTCACTAAAAAAAACGTACAGACAGGCCTCCAAATCCTACAATAATCTACGAATGCCGCCCTCTAGTCTTATCAAACAAAAAGAGACAAGAACTGATAAAGAAAACAACGTTAAATCATTATATTTTGTAAAGAAAAATCATATAAAAAAGAAGGAAATCTTAATGAAATGAAAAACGTTTAGAGAAAAATGCTTATTTGTATGGGAAAAAACTCGACAAATGAAATACTATTTGCGGACGTGCCTTCTTTACCCACACACATACATCAGGCAATACAAGTGTATTTGCTTCTTTACACACAATATTTTGCTCTTTAATGTGCCGATCAAAAAATATTTGTTCACAAGACGTATACACTCAAACAAACAACATAGGAAAAAAAATTGATTCTATTGGAGAGAGAGAGAGAGAGAGAGAAAAAAATTCTTCAAAAATAAACCCCCTAGAAATCAATATTGTTGGCAACAACAACAAATATTTGTAACAATCAAATGAAATAGAATAGAAAATATTCTATATTTTCCCCAAAAATACACACACACACTTACACACATACATACATACTAACATAATATGGCAGTACAATGAAAATGATAAAAAGACCAAAAGACCATTGGCTACAGTTGTGGCAAAAGAAATAATTACACGGAAATAGATTTTATTTCCTACAAGAAGATTTTTGTTTTCCTTTTTATTTCGAAAATTTAAAAGGAAATTAAAAAACCTAAAAATTTATTCTTTTTCTATATTAAATTAAGGAAAAGTTATGTTAAGAAAATCGATTTTATGTGGAGCCCATCAATATGCCAAATTAAGCAAAACTTACTTTATTTTCTTTCAGCAGTCTTCTTGGAAAAACTTGGAGAAAAGAAAAAAAATAGCCATGAAAAGTTTCTCAAGAATCTGTCGTTCAAAGTCAAATTTTAAATTGTAGGTCTCTCCGCTCATGTATAAAATTAAGGCACACAACATAATGTGTTTTAGAAAGCTAGGTCGTAATCCTGACTATGTTTGTCTGTATGTAAACAAGACAAGCAGACCACAACAAAATACACACATTGTACGGTAATCCTGACAGAAAGGTTGTAATGTTAACATGTTGTGACACTGATGTTGGTGATCATAACAAGGACTGTGACAAAGTCTTCCATAGGCGTTTATAAGTGGACTTAGCACAGTAAATATTCAAAATTTTCTTTAAGTGCCAACAGTGGAAGGCATAGTTTTCTACAAGACTGTGCTGTATCTTTAATACAATTTTCAGGCTGTAGGAGGCATTTTGGTGAACATGTCATGAAAGTTATTGATTTTACAATACTTTGTAGAGTCTAAACTAATATCCAATAAGACCCACCCATCCAATAAACACCCACATTAGCCCTTATGACCTCAGAGTGAAGCTACTTCATTGTATACATTCTAGCGTTATATTTGAATTGCAATTGTTGACAACACAGTATTTTAAAAGAGGTTTCTGTAAGGACGCGTGGTTAATTTTGAGGTTATGGTTTCTTTTTCCATATAAAAATCCGGGTTTTTTTTTTGTTTTCTTTTTTTGTGAAATATACTAGCATGGCACGTATCCTAGATTTGTAAAATAATTCTTAAAATTAAATTCTACTTACAGCCGAATACATTTGAGAATAGAAAAAACCTTTTATTGGGAATGTTTATGAATTACCTGCAAGAAGAGAAAAGAAATAAAATTTATTAGAATTTCTTTATTTTCATTAACAAAGACAAAATTAAGTTTTTGTGGGCGTGGCCATATATTTACAGTAATATTTGCTTCAAAATTTAAACTTCATTTCATTACCAAAAAAAGTGCAATGAAATCTGCTTTAAATTTGCATCAAAATTAAAAAGTGGGCGTGGCACTATTTACAACAAATTCGAATTTTAATACCAAACTCTCGTTTTATACTTTGTTTTTCCAATAAGACTTAAAAACTAAACACCAACAAAAAACAATGTGAACCCATATACGAGTGCTGGTTATACAATAGCAGAGCAATGCAATACATTGCAACAGAACCAACGAAGAAAGAAAAAAAATCCATAAGCTTGAAGCCTTTGTATTACAAAGTATTCCAAATAAAGAGCATAACAACAACAACAACAAAAGAAAAATAATAGAAACACGCTCTATAAACAGACTCAAGAATTAAAAACCGAAAAAGAGACAACGACCGAACCAAAATACTAAAAATAAATGGAAGAAATATGAAAAAGAAAGGAAAATTTAATAAGGAATACCCTACACAACGCCATAAATGGTTAAGGAACCAGCCGAAATGGTTAAGGAACTTAGCTTTTTTTGGGCTTGATCGATCCCGTCTTCTGCATAAAACCGACCAGTTCCCTATTTGGCACGTTTGCCACCCTATGCCCATTTCTTCAAACTTTCTGTCACCCAAAAACAGAAGAGGTCTGTTCTGAAACGCAAGGCACTTGTTTTCTCCAAATCATGTTGGACCGCTCACTTAATTCCATGTTGCTTTTTCCAATTTCAATAAGTATTCTTGTAGAGGCGCATATGTACCTTCCAGCGTCTCCTGGTGGTAACAACGCCTGTAGTACAATGCGTATGGCATGTATTCCTTGGTCAAACGTATTATTTAGCCAAACCACCAGGAAGTGATTGTGAACAGAGAGACAAATAATTTAGCTCTCAGAGCCAGATAATTACATGAACCCTTAAACAGTTCAGAGCCCAGCCTTTCGTGACATTGGAATACAGATTACTGTGTGATCAAAATATCAAATGGAAATTACTTACTTGGGATAACGACCTAACTTCCAACACTACTTATGTTGTGTGTATTAATTTTTAACATGAATGGCAGGACCTACAGTTTAAAGTCGACTCCGAATGACGAATTTCTTTAAAGAAACTTTATCATGGCAATTTTATTTTACTTTGAGAGTTCTTGATAGCACTCTGCTGAGCCAAAAATCGCCGAAGAAATATTCAAATTTCGTTTCGTTAGAATTGTTGTTGTTTAAATATTTACTGCGCTTAGTCCTCCTATAAATCCACTTTGAGGACACTGTCACAATCGTAGTTATGTCACAACATCTTAGCATACATGCATTACAATCATTCAGTCAGAATTACCGTACAATGTGTGTATTTTGTTTTGGTATGTTTATCTTGTTTACAAACGTGGTGTATATGTTTCAAGTGTTAATTTTATATATGAGTGGCAGAGGACCTACAGTTTAAAGTCGTCTCTGAACTACAGATTGTTTTGAGAAACTTTTCAACCACAATTTTACTTTGCTCTCAGAGTTTTTGACAGAATTCGGCTGAGAGGAAGTCATCGAAGAAATATTCAAATTTCGTTTTGTTGGTATAATTGACCTGCAGTTACGTGTAATAAGCCAAGACTCTGGATTAACTCAGGCAAAGGCTGGTCCATGAGTTTGTTCAGTTAGAAAACCAGTGAACTGAGTAAAGGTGACCAGCCACTCGGTCTACAGCAATGTCTTTGAGTTGCAAGATAACAGAAAATGTAGGGCATATGGCGAAGAGCTTTTAAATATTTCAAAATTTATTTCACGGTTGTTACTTTACTTACTTATTTAATTGGTCATACAGTCTAAAGTCAACTCCGAATGACAGATTTTTTGAGAAACATTTTCATGGCAATTTTTGTTTTTGTACATTCAGAGTCTTTGCTGGAAAACTGCCGCGTGGAAGTTGTCGAAAAAATATTTTTTTTTACATTTCGTTTTGCTTGAGATGCCTGATCTGGACTTTGAAGCCTGGCTTCATGTTTAACACACAACCTAATAGACTTAGGCGATTGCCTACTAGACTTTACTCAGCTAAGAGGAGTGAAGAGATAAAAAAACTTTTAGGAATTTAAGTGGTTGGCAGCGTGAGCGCGTAACAGGCCGACCTGCTGACTTAAGTAGATGACAACAAGTCATGGGGAGGGGGAGAAAGTTTGGTTTTATTTTTTTTATTTTATCTGCGAATTTTTTTATATTCTCTTATCGCTTTATCAGTATCCTTTAATTACTGTCTTTAAGAGAATTCCTTGGGTTAATATATCATGAACGTATTGACCAAATCGTAACATATGAACCCTCATCACTGACAGGTCAGCTGAAAAGAAAAAAGCCAAGAGAAGAAAAACTTGGGAGAAAAACTATGGCAACCATATGACGTGAAAAGATTTCAAATTAAAAAATAAAATCCGTATTAGAAAAGAAAAAAAAAGTTATTGAAACTATTGTAACAGATGTGTGCAGAGAGACAGAAGGATAGAGAGAGAGAGAGAAAGAGAGAGAGAGAGCGTTGGAGAGAGACGGAGATGGATTGCAAACAATGCACTGGGATGTAACAATCAACATTTAGTGGGTTATTTGTTTGTAGAGCAGTAGTAGAGGAGTCGAGCAGAGGAAAACATATGTAAAGGATATAAAGGATATACGAGTAGCAAAGAAAACATACATCATTCGTCTAATGTTTGTGTTTATCTATCAGCTTTGGTTACTAAAACGAATATTGAAAAAAAGGGAGGAAAAACAAAAAAGAAAATATGAAGAAAAACTCAATAGATTTCCTTACTTCAGCGTAGTCCTTAGGAGAAACGGGTGTTTATATGAGCACAGATTTAGTTGTAAAGCTGACGATGTCTTACGGTCACTACATGCTTGTAATGAGCCTTGTTCAACAACAAATCAATAAAAGAAAATTAAAAAAAAATACAAAGAAAAAGAAAAAGAAAAGTTTTCCTCATGTCCTTTACATTTTTTAGTTTTACAGTTCAAAAGGAAAGAGCATTGAAGGTTTGCAAGGATGTTGAATCTTCAAGCAAACATTGTCTTTTGACTTGAATATTACATCATCACATAACATTATTGACATAAAAAGAAACTGAAAGAGAAAGACTTAAACATCCTTGTTATCATCATCATCATCAGCATCATCATCATCATCATCGACAACATCATTTACCATCAAACGCACACTTTAAAGACCATGCCGCCTTATTAACGTTAAACGAGCAAAAAGGATATTAAAAAAAAACAACAACAAAACGAGCAAAAAGCTAGCTATGCCAGCAACTGTATAAGTACATGGTATGTAGCATGTTGCACGTCATCAGATTGACAATTGAATTATATGCCACAGCATAGCACAGCACAAAATGATTTGAAATCCCTTTTTGAAACTGTTTAATGCGATAAAACGTTACATTGTCAAGGCATGAGTAGAACAAACAAAAAAATTCTTTTATTTGTTAAGGTTTACAGCCATAGACAGGCATTAATAACAACAACAATATGTACAATAAGAAGAAGAAGAAAATAAATTTTCAGCTTAAAATTGCTTATGCACTGACTGACCAATAATATGCTTTGAAATGATTGTGTTCAAAAAACGGACAACATTTTCATTGCAATTGATAAAGATTATGGTTTAAGAATTTAAAGGATTTTAAAATTCTCTTTAAAATACCCTTCAAGATTGTAAAATAATTTCAATTATTTCGGCTTTAATTTCTTAGGCAATAGGGCACGGTTCAGCAAAGCTTAATTAATGTTTACACTTAACAGATTGCAAGAAATCTTTAATAATTTCTAATCTTTACTATCATCAATGAATTCAAAGCCTTTTTCCTTTTTTTTTTTTGCTTATTTTTAACATCATTTAGGCTCTTTATTAAATAATTTCCTTAAATTTGTATTCATAAACGTTTATTAAGCCTTTCGTAGATCTATTGTAAGTTTATAAAACGATTATTAAACCTTTTGTTGCTTTATTATATGCTTACAGTACGATTATTAAACCTTTCGTAGATTTATTGTACGCTTACACCACGATTATTAAACCTTTCGTAGCTCTATTGTAAGTTTATAGTACGATTATTAAACCTTTAGTAGCTTTATTGTATGCTTACACCACGATTATTAAACCTTTCATAGCTCTATTGTAAGTTTAATGTACGATTATTAAACCTTTCATAACTCCATTGTAAGTTTACAATACGATTATTAACCCTCTCATAGGTTTATTGTAACTTTACAGTAGGATTATTAAACCTTTCATAACTCTATTGTAAGTTTAATATACGATTAGCAAGCTTTTCGGAGCTCTATTGTAAGTTTAAAGTAAAATTATTAAACCTTTCGTAGCCCTATTGTAAGCTTACAGCACTATTATTAACTCCTTGGTAGCTCTATTGTCTATAGTAGGTTTGCAGCACGATTATTAAACCTTTCGTAGCTCTATTATAGGTTTACAATACGATTATTAAACCCTTAGTAGCTTTATTGTATGCTTACAGTACGATTATTAAACCTTTCTTATTGTAAGCTTACAGCACGTTTATTCCATTTTAAATCAACGATTCAAGACCATGACCATAAGTCTGAGATGTCTGCCAACTCTCAACTGAAAGTGCAACAGCAGGCATCTGTCAGTTAGTAGACATCTTGCAAAATTTTAAAAGGTTCCGCCATTTATTTTGCGTTTAACAGCCATTGATAGCAGGCCACCTACCATTGATTGGAGGGGGATTTGAAGAGAAAATGGCAAAGTTCGTGTACAAAAAACCATCACTAAACCAAGGCTATGTTTGAAAACCTTTAAGGGAACTATGCATCATGAATTGCAATTTCAAAAAGATGTTTTCAGAACTTGGCTTTGGTTGTACAGGTACAAAAGGTGCTTAGTGTTTTACGAGAACAAAAATTTACGATCGCAGACTAAATAATTTCGAAAGCCGCGGGGATCTCTCATTTCACTATTAAATGATCACTTGAGCAGGGAAAAGCTTTCTTCACTATGAATTCTCCGATGCAATCGCAGACGTGTTTCATGTTGTTGAAGCACTCAACGGAAGAGTGTATTTATCACTGCAGATTACATAGCAAGGAATTTCTCGTTGCGAAAGGGAGCCAAAGCAGGCTGTTCAAGCACTCAAGGGCAGAGTGGATTCATGACAACTCACTGGAGATCACACAAGTAGGAATTTCTCGTGACGAACTGGAGCCAAAGAAGGCCAGGTTAGGTTTTTCAGTTAAAATTTTTACATTTCTTGGCATTTTTGCCATGATTTCTATTCTTACTACGGCATACTGCAGGTCCAGGGATTATAAAATAGAGAGATAGTGAGGCAGCACAAGAGAATTTGGGAAGTATGGTCACAATAAGGACAGAATGCAATGCACCATGCAATGCACTAATGAGTATCAGGTAATAGACGATGCTCATCTGACATTCTTCATGTATTCTCGTTGATGTGAATAAAGTAAACAGCGGGAAATTGTAATTGAACCACAGACCTTGGACCTAGAGTGACCTAGAGTGAAGTTGCCAGTGTGTTGACTTATTAAACGAAAGCCCGTGCTTCAAACATCAGTTCAGATATGTCGAATAAAACGAAAATGTGATAGCTAGTATGATAGCAAATGAGGAAAGCCTGGTACAGTAGGAAACAATATTGCGAACGAATAGTAAGACTGGGAATACCATCTCGTTATTAGATGTACATAGTTGTGAAGGAGAGAGAGAGAGAGAGAGAGAGAGAGAGAGAGAGAGA